>CAVNVL010000060.1:0-16322 GCA_963691935.1 Nephrotoma guestfalica | reverse complement strand
AATTGGAGCAATAATTTTTGTTTGTGTTTTTCCGGCGAAAAAACGCAAAGGGGGTACCCCTTTGCAAATTTGTAAAAATAAATCGAAATTTTTTTCTACAGGAATTAGACGGGACATTGTTTCATACATTCTGACTGTCAACCCGATAAAGAAATTATATGCAAATTATGTATGGGAGGTGTGATATTTCATATTTTGTTTGGAGAGTACCAAATTTCATCAGACGATTATATTAAAACTTCAATCGTCGATTACTGGAAAACCCGACGATGTTTTGACCCAATTTAAACGGATCTTTATTCAAAATTAAACAACGATTCACAATTGGTGTAATATTCCAAGAATTGGAGCAATAATTTTTGTTTGTGTTTTTCCGGCGAAAAAACGCAAAGGGGTACCCCTTTGCAAATTTGTAAAAATAAATCGAAATTTTTTTCTACAGGAATTAGACGGGACATTGTTTCATACATTCTGACTGTCAACCCGATAAAGAAATTATATGCAAATTATGTATGGGAGGTGTGATATTTCATATTTTGTTTGGAGAGTATCAAATTTCGTCAGACGATTATATTAAAACTTCAATCGTCGATTACTGGAAAACCCGACGATGTTTTGACCCAATTTAAACGGATCTTTATTCAAAATTAAACAACGATTCACAATTGGTGTAATATTCCAAGAATTGGAGCAATAATTTTTTTTTGTGTTTTTCCGGCGAAAAAACGCAAAGGGGTACCCCTTTGCAAATTTGTAAAAATAAATCGAAATTTTTTTCTACAGGAATTAGACGGGACATTGTTTCATACATTCTGACTGTCAACCCGATAAAGAAATTATATGCAAATTATGTATGGGAGGTGTGATATTTCATATTTTGTTTGGAGAGTATCAAATTTCATCAGACGATTATATTAAAACTTCAATCGTCGATTACTGGAAAACCCGACGATGTTTTGACCCAATTTAAACGGATCTTTATTCAAAATTAAACAACGATTCACAATTGGTGTAATATTCCAAGAATTGGAGCAATAATTTTTTTTTGTGTTTTTCCGGCGAAAAACGCAAAGGGGTACCCCTTTGCAAATTTGTAAAAATAAATCGAAATTTTTTTCTACAGGAATTAGACGGGACATTGTTTCATACATTCTGACTGTCAACCCGATAAAGAAATTATATGCAAATTATGTATGGGAGGTGTGATATTTCATATTTTGTTTGGAGAGTATCAAATTTCGTCAGACGATTATATTAAAACTTCAATCGTCGATTACTGGAAAACCCGACGATGTTTTGACCCAATTTAAACGGATCTTTATTCAAAATTAAACAACGATTCACAATTGGTGTAATATTCCAAGAATTGGAGCAATAATTTTTTTTTGTGTTTTTCCGGCGAAAAAACGCAAAGGGGTACCCCTTTGCAAATTTGTAAAAATAAATCGAAATTTTTTTCTACAGGAATTAGACGGGACATTGTTTCATACATTCTGACTGTCAACCCGATAAAGAAATTATATGCAAATTATGTATGGGAGGTGTGATATTTCATATTTTGTTTGGAGAGTATCAAATTTCATCAGACGATTATATTAAAACTTCAATCGTCGATTACTGGAAAACCGACGATGTTTTGACCCAATTTAAACGGATCTTTATTCAAAATTAAACAACGATTCACAATTGGTGTAATATTCCAAGAATTGGAGCAATAATTTTTTTTTGTGTTTTTCCGGCGAAAAAACGCAAAGGGGTACCCCTTTGCAAATTTGTAAAAATAAATCGAAATTTTTTTCTACAGGAATTAGACGGGACATTGTTTCATACATTCTGACTGTCAACCCGATAAAGAAATTATATGCAAATTATGTATGGGAGGTGTGATATTTCATATTTTGTTTGGAGAGTATCAAATTTCGTCAGACGATTATATTAAAACTTCAATCGTCGATTACTGGAAAACCCGACGATGTTTTGACCCAATTTAAACGGATCTTTATTCAAAATTAAACAACGATTCACAATTGGTGTAATATTCCAAGAATTGGAGCAATAATTTTTTTTTGTGTTTTTCCGGCGAAAAAACGCAAAGGGGTACCCCTTTGCAAATTTGTAAAAATAAATCGAAATTTTTTTCTACAGGAATTAGACGGGACATTGTTTCATACATTCTGACTGTCAACCCGATAAAGAAATTATATGCAAATTATGTATGGGAGGTGTGATATTTCATATTTTGTTTGGAGAGTACCAAATTTCATCAGACGATTATATTAAAACTTCAATCGTCGATTACTGGAAAACCCGACGATGTTTTGACCCAATTTAAACGGATCTTTATTCAAAATTAAACAACGATTCACAATTGGTGTAATATTCCAAGAATTGGAGCAATAATTTTTTTTTGTGTTTTTCCGGCGAAAAAACGCAAAGGGGTACCCCTTTGCAAATTTGTAAAAATAAATCGAAATTTTTTTCTACAGGAATTAGACGGGACATTGTTTCATACATTCTGACTGTCAACCCGATAAAGAAATTATATGCAAATTATGTATGGGAGGTGTGATATTTCATATTTTGTTTGGAGAGTACCAAATTTCATCAGACGATTATATTAAAACTTCAATCGTCGATTACTGGAAAACCCGACGATGTTTTGACCCAATTTAAACGGATCTTTATTCAAAATTAAACAACGATTCACAATTGGTGTAATATTCCAAGAATTGGAGCAATAATTTTTTTTGTGTTTTTCCGGCGAAAAACGCAAAGGGGTACGTACCCCTTTGCAAATTTGTAAAAATAAATCGAAATTTTTTTCTACAGGAATTAGACGGGACATTGTTTCATACATTCTGACTGTCAACCCGATAAAGAAATTATATGCAAATTATGTATGGGAGGTGTGATATTTCATATTTTGTTTGGAGAGTATCAAATTTCATCAGACGATTATATTAAAACTTCAATCGTCGATTACTGGAAAACCCGACGATGTTTTGACCCAATTTAAACGGATCTTTATTCAAAATTAAACAACGATTCACAATTGGTGTAATATTCCAAGAATTGGAGCAATAATTTTTTTTTGTGTTTTTCCGGCGAAAAACGCAAAGGGGTACCCCTTTGCAAATTTGTAAAAATAAATCGAAATTTTTTTCTACAGGAATTAGACGGGACATTGTTTCATACATTCTGACTGTCAACCCGATAAAGAAATTATATGCAAATTATGTATGGGAGGTGTGATATTTCATATTTTGTTTGGAGAGTATCAAATTTCATCAGACGATTATATTAAAACTTCAATCGTCGATTACTGGAAAACCCGACGATGTTTTGACCCAATTTAAACGGATCTTTATTCAAAATTAAACAACGATTCACAATTGGTGTAATATTCCAAGAATTGGAGCAATAATTTTTTTTGTGTTTTTCCGGCGAAAAAACGCAAAGGGGTACCCCTTTGCAAATTTGTAAAAATAAATCGAAATTTTTTTCTACAGGAATTAGACGGGACATTGTTTCATACATTCTGACTGTCAACCCGATAAAGAAATTATATGCAAATTATGTATGGGAGGTGTGATATTTCATATTTTGTTTGGAGAGTATCAAATTTCATCAGACGATTATATTAAAACTTCAATCGTCGATTACTGGAAAACCCGACGATGTTTTGACCCAATTTAAACGGATCTTTATTCAAAATTAAACAACGATTCACAATTGGTGTAATATTCCAAGAATTGGAGCAATAATTTTTTTTTGTGTTTTTCCGGCGAAAAAACGCAAAGGGGTACCCCTTTGCAAATTTGTAAAAATAAATCGAAATTTTTTTCTACAGGAATTAGACGGGACATTGTTTCATACATTCTGACTGTCAACCCGATAAAGAAATTATATGCAAATTATGTATGGGAGGTGTGATATTTCATATTTTGTTTGGAGAGTATCAAATTTCATCAGACGATTATATTAAAACTTCAATCGTCGATTACTGGAAAACCCGACGATGTTTTGACCCAATTTAAACGGATCTTTATTCAAATTAAACAACGATTCACAATTGGTGTAATATTCCAAGAATTGGAGCAATAATTTTTTTTTGTGTTTTTCCGGCGAAAAAACGCAAAGGGGTACCCCTTTGCAAATTTGTAAAAATAAATCGAAATTTTTTTCTACAGGAATTAGACGGGACATTGTTTCATACATTCTGACTGTCAACCCGATAAAGAAATTATATGCAAATTATGTATGGGAGGTGTGATATTTCATATTTTGTTTGGAGAGTATCAAATTTCATCAGACGATTATATTAAAACTTCAATCGTCGATTACTGGAAAACCCGACGATGTTTTGACCCAATTTAAACGGATCTTTATTCAAAATTAAACAACGATTCACAATTGGTGTAATATTCCAAGAATTGGAGCAATAATTTTTTTTTGTGTTTTTCCGGCGAAAAAACGCAAAGGGGTACCCCTTTGCAAATTTGTAAAAATAAATCGAAATTTTTTTCTACAGGAATTAGACGGGACATTGTTTCATACATTCTGACTGTCAACCCGATAAAGAAATTATATGCAAATTATGTATGGGAGGTGTGATATTTCATATTTTGTTTGGAGAGTATCAAATTTCATCAGACGATTATATTAAAACTTCAATCGTCGATTACTGGAAAACCCGACGATGTTTTGACCCAATTTAAACGGATCTTTATTCAAAATTAAACAACGATTCACAATTGGTGTAATATTCCAAGAATTGGAGCAATAATTTTTTTTTGTGTTTTTCCGGCGAAAAAACGCATAGGGGTACCCCTTTGCAAATTTGTAAAAATAAATCGAAATTTTTTTCTACAGGAATTAGACGGGACATTGTTTCATACATTCTGACTGTCAACCCGATAAAGAAATTATATGCAAATTATGTATGGGAGGTGTGATATTTCATATTTTGTTTGGAGAGTATCAAATTTCATCAGACGATTATATTAAAACTTCAATCGTCGATTACTGGAAAACCCGACGATGTTTTGACCCAATTTAAACGGATCTTTATTCAAAATTAAACAACGATTCACAATTGGTGTAATATTCCAAGAATTGGAGCAATAATTTTTTTTTGTGTTTTTCCGGCGAAAAACGCAAAGGGGTACCCCTTTGCAAATTTGTAAAAATAAATCGAAATTTTTTTCTACAGGAATTAGACGGGACATTGTTTCATACATTCTGACTGTCAACCCGATAAAGAAATTATATGCAAATTATGTATGGGATGTGTGATATTTCATATTTTGTTTGGAGAGTATCAAATTTCATCAGACGATTATATTAAAACTTCAATCGTCGATTACTGGAAAACCCGACGATGTTTTGACCCAATTTAAACGGATCTTTATTCAAAATTAAACAACGATTCACAATTGGTGTAATATTCCAAGAATTGGAGCAATAATTTTTTTTTGTGTTTTTCCGGCGAAAAAACGCAAAGGGGTACGTACCCCTTTGCAAATTTGTAAAAATAAATCGAAATTTTTTTCTACAGGAATTAGACGGGACATTGTTTCATACATTCTGACTGTCAACCCGATAAAGAAATTATATGCAAATTATGTATGGGAGGTGTGATATTTCATATTTGGTTTGGAGAGTATCAAATTTCATCAGACGATTATATTAAAACTTCAATCGTCGATTACTGGAAAACCCGACGATGTTTTGACCCAATTTAAACGGATCTTTATTCAAAATTAAACAACGATTCACAATTGGTGTAATATTCCAAGAATTGGAGCAATAATTTTTGTTTGTGTTTTTCCGGCGAAAAAACGCAAAGGGGTACCCCTTTGCAAATTTGTAAAAATAAATCGAAATTTTTTTCTACAGGAATTAGACGCGACATTGTTTCATACATTCTGACTGTCAACCCGATAAAGAAATTATATGCAAATTATGTATGGGAGGTGTGATATTTCATATTTTGTTTGGAGAGTATCAAATTTCATCAGACGATTATATTAAAACTTCAATCGTCGATTACTGGAAAACCCGACGATGTTTTGACCCAATTTAAACGGATCTTTATTCAAAATTAAACAACGATTCACAATTGGTGTAATATTCCAAGAATTGGAGCAATAATTTTTTTTTGTGTTTTTCCGGCGAAAAACGCAAAGGGGTACCCCTTTGCAAATTTGTAAAAATAAATCGAAATTTTTTTCTACAGGAATTAGACGGGACATTGTTTCATACATTCTGACTGTCAACCCGATAAAGAAATTATATGCAAATTATGTATGGGAGGTGTGATATTTCATATTTTGTTTGGAGAGTATCAAATTTCATCAGACGATTATATTAAAACTTCAATCGTCGATTACTGGAAAACCCGACGATGTTTTGACCCAATTTAAACGGATCTTTATTCAAAATTAAACAACGATTCACAATTGGTGTAATATTCCAAGAATTGGAGCAATAATTTTTTTTTGTGTTTTTCCGGCGAAAAAACGCAAAGGGGTACCCCTTTGGAAATTTGTAAAAATAAATCGAAATTTTTTTCTACAGGAATTAGACGGGACATTGTTTCATACATTCTGACTGTCAACCCGATAAAGAAATTATATGCAAATTATGTATGGGAGGTGTGATATTTCATATTTTGTTTGGAGAGTATCAAATTTCATCAGACGATTATATTAAAACTTCAATCGTCGATTACTGGAAAACCCGACGATGTTTTGACCCAATTTAAACGGATCTTTATTCAAAATTAAACAACGATTCACAATTGGTGTAATATTCCAAGAATTGGAGCAATAATTTTTTTTTGTGTTTTTCCGGCGAAAAACGCAAAGGGGTACCCCTTTGCAAATTTGTAAAAATAAATCGAAATTTTTTTCTACAGGAATTAGACGGGACATTGTTTCATACATTCTGACTGTCAAAATTAAACAACGATTCACAATTGGTGTAATATTCCAAGAATTGGAGCAATAATTTTTTTTTGTGTTTTTCCGGCGAAAAAACGCAAAGGGGTACCCCTTTGGAAATTTGTAAAAATAAATCGAAATTTTTTTCTACAGGAATTAGACGGGACATTGTTTCATACATTCTGACTGTCAACCCGATAAAGAAATTATATGCAAATTATGTATGGGAGGTGTGATATTTCATATTTTGTTTGGAGAGTATCAAATTTCATCAGACGATTATATTAAAACTTCAATCGTCGATTACTGGAAAACCCGACGATGTTTTGACCCAATTTAAACGGATCTTTATTCAAAATTAAACAACGATTCACAATTGGTGTAATATTCCAAGAATTGGAGCAATAATTTTTTTTTGTGTTTTTCCGGCGAAAAACGCAAAGGGGTACCCCTTTGCAAATTTGTAAAAATAAATCGAAATTTTTTTCTACAGGAATTAGACGGGACATTGTTTCATACATTCTGACTGTCAACCCGATAAAGAAATTATATGCAAATTATGTATGGGATGTGTGATATTTCATATTTTGTTTGGAGAGTATCAAATTTCATCAGACGATTATATTAAAACTTCAATCGTCGATTACTGGAAAACCCGACGATGTTTTGACCCAATTTAAACGGATCTTTATTCAAAATTAAACAACGATTCACAATTGGTGTAATATTCCAAGAATTGGAGCAATAATTTTTTTTTGTGTTTTTCCGGCGAAAAAACGCAAAGGGGTACCCCTTTGCAAATTTGTAAAAATAAATCGAAATTTTTTTCTACAGGAATTAGACGGGACATTGTTTCATACATTCTGACTGTCAACCCGATAAAGAAATTATATGCAAATTATGTATGGGAGGTGTGATATTTCATATTTTGTTTGGAGAGTATCAAATTTCATCAGACGATTATATTAAAACTTCAATCGTCGATTACTGGAAAACCGACGATGTTTTGACCCAATTTAAACGGATCTTTATTCAAAATTAAACAACGATTCACAATTGGTGTAATATTCCAAGAATTGGAGCAATAATTTTTTTTTGTGTTTTTTCCGGCGAAAAAACGCAAAGGGGTACCCCTTTGCAAATTTGTAAAAATAAATCGAAATTTTTTTCTACAGGAATTAGACGGGACATTGTTTCATACATTCTGACTG
Source organism: Nephrotoma guestfalica (assembly GCA_963691935.1). Classification (NCBI taxonomy): domain Eukaryota; kingdom Metazoa; phylum Arthropoda; class Insecta; order Diptera; family Tipulidae; genus Nephrotoma; species Nephrotoma guestfalica. Next base: position 8,167 of record CAVNVL010000060.1, on the reverse strand, counting down.
TCAACCCGATAAAGAAATTATATGCAAATTATGTATGGGAGGTGTGATATTTCATATTTTGTTTGGAGAGTATCAAATTTCATCAGACGATTATATTAAAACTTCAATCGTCGATTACTGGAAAACCCGACGATGTTTTGACCCAATTTAAACGGATCTTTATTCAAAATTAAACAACGATTCACAATTGGTGTAATATTCCAAGAATTGGAGCAATAATTTTTTTTTTGTGTTTTTCCGGCGAAAAAAACGCAAAGGGGTACCCCTTTGCAAATTTGTAAAAAATAAATCGAAATTTTTTTCTACAGGAATTAGACGGGACATTGTTTCATACATTCTGACTGTCAACCCGATAAAGAAATTACTATGCAAATTAATGTATGGGAGGTGTGAGATATTTCATATTTTGTTTGGAGAGTATCAAATTTCATCAGACGATTATATTAAAACTTCAATCGTCGATTACTGGAAAACCCGACGATGTTTTGACCCAATTTAAACGGATCTTTATTCAAAATTAAACAACGATTCACAATTGGTGTAATATTCCAAGAATTGGAGCAATAATTTTTTTTTGTGTTTTTCCGGCGAAAAACGCAAAGGGGTACCCCTTTGCAAATTTGTAAAAATAAATCGAAATTTTTTTCTACAGGAATTAGACGGGACATTGTTTCATACATTCTGACTGTCAACCCGATAAAGAAATTATATGCAAATTATGTATGGGATGTGTGATATTTCATATTTTGTTTGGAGAGTATCAAATTTCATCAGACGATTATATTAAAACTTCAATCTGTCGATTACTGGAAAAACCCGACGATGTTTTGACCCAATTTAAACGGATCTTTATTCAAAATTAAACAACGATTCACAATTGGTGTAATATTCCAAGAATTGGAGCAATAATTTTTTTTTGTGTTTTTCCGGCGAAAAAACGCAAAGGGGTACGTACCCCTTTGCAAATTTGTAAAAATAAATCGAAATTTTTTTCTACAGGAATTAGACGGGACATTGTTTCATACATTCTGACTGTCAACCCGATAAAGAAATTATATGCAAATTATGTATGGGAGGTGTGATATTTCATATTTTGTTTGGAGAGTATCAAATTTCATCAGACGATTATATTAAAACTTCAATCGTCGATTACTGGAAAACCCGACGATGTTTTGACCCAAATTTAAACGGATCTTTATTCAAAATTAAACAACGATTCACAATTGGTGTAATATTCCAAGAATTGGAGCAATAATTTTTGTTTGTGTTTTTCCGGCGAAAAAACGCAAAGGGGTACCCCTTTGCAAATTTGTAAAAATAAATCGAAATTTTTTTCTACAGGAATTAGACGCGACATTGTTTCATACATTCTGACTGTCAACCCGATAAAGAAATTATATGCAAATTATGTATGGGAGGTGTGATATTTCATATTTTGTTTGGAGAGTATCAAATTTCATCAGACGATTATATTAAAACTTCAATCGTCGATTACTGGAAAACCCGACGATGTTTTGACCCAATTTAAACGGATCTTTATTCAAAATTAAACAACGATTCACAATTGGTGTAATATTCCAAGAATTGGAGCAATAATTTTTTTTTGTGTTTTTCCGGCGAAAAACGCAAAGGGGTACCCCTTTGCAAATTTGTAAAAATAAATCGAAATTTTTTTCTACAGGAATTAGACGGGACATTGTTTCATACATTCTGACTGTCAACCCGATAAAGAAATTATATGCAAATTATGTATGGGAGGTGTGATATTTCATATTTTGTTTGGAGAGTATCAAATTTCATCAGACGATTATATTAAAACTTCAATCGTCGATTACTGGAAAACCCGACGATGTTTTGACCCAATTTAAACGGATCTTTATTCAAAATTAAACAACGATTCACAATTGGTGTAATATTCCAAGAATTGGAGCAATAATTTTTTTTTGTGTTTTTCCGGCGAAAAAACGCAAAGGGGTACCCCTTTGCAAATTTGTAAAAATAAATCGAAATTTTTTTCTACAGGAATTAGACGGGACATTGTTTCATACATTCTGACTGTCAACCCGATAAAGAAATTATATGCAAATTATGTATGGGAGGTGTGATATTTCATATTTTGTTTGGAGAGTATCAAATTTCATCAGACGATTATATTAAAACTTCAATCGTCGATTACTGGAAAACCCGACGATGTTTTGACCCAATTTAAACGGATCTTTATTCAAAATTAAACAACGATTCACAATTGGTGTAATATTCCAAGAATTGGAGCAATAATTTTTTTTTGTGTTTTTCCGGCGAAAAAACGCAAAGGGGTACCCCTTTGCAAATTTGTAAAAATAAATCGAAATTTTTTTCTACAGGAATTAGACGGGACATTGTTTCATACATTCTGACTGTCAACCCGATAAAGAAATTATATGCAAATTATGTATGGGAGGTGTGATATTTCATATTTTGTTTGGAGAGTATCAAATTTCATCAGACGATTATATTAAAACTTCAATCGTCGATTACTGGAAAACCCGACGATGTTTTGACCCAATTTAAACGGATCATTATTCAAAATTAAACAACGATTGACAATTGGTGTAATATTCCAAGAATTGGAGCAATAATTTTTTTTTGTGTTTTTCCGGCGAAAAAACGCAAAGGGGTACCCCTTTGCAAATTTGTAAAAATAAATCGAAATTTTTTTCTACAGGAATTAGACGGGACATTGTTTCATACATTCTGACTGTCAACCCGATAAAGAAATTATATGCAAATTATGTATGGGAGGTGTGATATTTCATATTTTGTTTGGAGAGTATCAAATTTCATCAGACGATTATATTAAAACTTCAATCGTCGATTACTGGAAAACCCGACGATGTTTTGACCCAATTTAAACGGATCTTTATTCAAAATTAAACAACGATTCACAATTGGTGTAATATTCCAAGAATTGGAGCAATAATTTTTTTTTGTGTTTTTCCGGCGAAAAAACGCAAAGGGGACCCCTTTGCAAATTTGTAAAAATAAATCGAAATTTTTTTCTACAGGAATTAGACGGGACATTGTTTCATACATTCTGACTGTCAACCCGATAAAGAAATTATATGCAAATTATGTATGGGAGGTGTGATATTTCATATTTTGTTTGGAGAGTATCAAATTTCATCAGACGATTATATTAAAACTTCAATCGTCGATTACTGGAAAACCCGACGATGTTTTGACCCAATTTAAACGGATCTTTATTCAAAATTAAACAACGATTCACAATTGGTGTAATATTCCAAGAATTGGAGCAATAATTTTTTTTTGTGTTTTTCCGGCGAAAAAACGCAAAGGGGTACCCCTTTGCAAATTTGTAAAAATAAATCGAAATTTTTTTCTACAGGAATTAGACGGGACATTGTTTCATACATTCTGACTGTCAACCCGATAAAGAAATTATATGCAAATTATGTATGGGAGGTGTGATATTTCATATTTTGTTTGGAGAGTATCAAATTTCATCAGACGATTATATTAAAACTTCAATCGTCGATTACTGGAAAACCCGACGATGTTTTGACCCAATTTAAACGGATCTTTATTCAAAATTAAACAACGATTCACAATTGGTGTAATATTCCAAGAATTGGAGCAATAATTTTTTTTTGTGTTTTTCCGGCGAAAAACGCAAAGGGGTACCCCTTTGCAAATTTGTAAAAATAAATCGAAATTTTTTTCTACAGGAATTAGACGGGACATTGTTTCATACATTCTGACTGTCAACCCGATAAAGAAATTATATGCAAATTATGTATGGGAGGTGTGATATTTCATATTTTGTTTGGAGAGTATCAAATTTCATCAGACGATTATATTAAAACTTCAATCGTCGATTACTGGAAAACCCGACGATGTTTTGACCCAATTTAAACGGATCTTTATTCAAAATTAAACAACGATTCACAATTGGTGTAATATTCCAAGAATTGGAGCAATAATTTTTTTTTGTGTTTTTCCGGCGAAAAAACGCAAAGGGGTACCCCTTTGCAAATTTGTAAAAATAAATCGAAATTTTTTTCTACAGGAATTAGACGGGACATTGTTTCATACATTCTGACTGTCAACCCGATAAAGAAATTATTATGGGAGGTGTGATATTTCATATTTTGTTTGGAGAGTATCAAATTTCATCAGACGATTATATTAAAACTTCAATCGTCGATTACTGGAAAACCCGACGATGTTTTGACCCAATTTAAACGGATCTTTATTCAAAATTAAACAACGATTCACAATTGGTGTAATATTCCAAGAATTGGAGCAATAATTTTTTTTTGTGTTTTTCCGGCGAAAAAACGCAAAGGGGTACCCCTTTGCAAATTTGTAAAAATAAATCGAAATTTTTTTCTACAGGAATTAGACGGGACATTGTTTCATACATTCTGACTGTCAACCCGATAAAGAAATTATATGCAAATTATGTATGGGAGGTGTGATATTTCATATTTTGTTTGGAGAGTATCAAATTTCATCAGACGATTATATTAAAACTTCAATCGTCGATTACTGGAAAACCCGACGATGTTTTGACCCAATTTAAACGGATCTTTATTCAAAATTAAACAACGATTCACAATTGGTGTAATATTCCAAGAATTGGAGCAATAATTTTTTTTTGTGTTTTTCCGGCGAAAAAACGCAAAGGGGTACCCCTTTGCAAATTTGTAAAAATAAATCGAAATTTTTTTCTACAGGAATTAGACGGGACATTGTTTCATACATTCTGACTGTCAACCCGATAAAGAAATTATATGCAAATTATGTATGGGAGGTGTGATATTTCATATTTTGTTTGGAGAGTATCAAATTTCATCAGACGATTATATTAAAACTTCAATCGTCGATTACTGGAAAACCCGACGATGTTTTGACCCAATTTAAACGGATCTTTATTCAAAATTAAACAACGATTCACAATTGGTGTAATATTCCAAGAATTGGAGCAATAATTTTTGTTTGTGTTTTTCCGGCGAAAAAACGCAAAGGGGTACCCCTTTGCAAATTTGTAAAAATAAATCGAAATTTTTTTCTACAGGAATTAGACGCGACATTGTTTCATACATTCTGACTGTCAACCCGATAAAGAAATTATATGCAAATTATGTATGGGAGGTGTGATATTTCATATTTTGTTTGGAGAGTATCAAATTTCATCAGACGATTATATTAAAACTTCAATCGTCGATTACTGGAAAACCCGACGATGTTTTGACCCAATTTAAACGGATCTTTATTCAAAATTAAACAACGATTCACAATTGGTGTAATATTCCAAGAATTGGAGCAATAATTTTTTTTTGTGTTTTTCCGGCGAAAAACGCAAAGGGGTACCCCTTTGCAAATTTGTAAAAATAAATCGAAATTTTTTTCTACAGGAATTAGACGGGACATTGTTTCATACATTCTGACTGTCAACCCGATAAAGAAATTATATGCAAATTATGTATGGGAGGTGTGATATTTCATATTTTGTTTGGAGAGTATCAAATTTCATCAGACGATTATATTAAAACTTCAATCGTCGATTACTGGAAAACCCGACGATGTTTTGACCCAATTTAAACGGATCTTTATTCAAAATTAAACAACGATTCACAATTGGTGTAATATTCCAAGAATTGGAGCAATAATTTTTTTTTGTGTTTTTCCGGCGAAAAAACGCAAAGGGGTACCCCTTTGCAAATTTGTAAAAATAAATCGAAATTTTTTTCTACAGGAATTAGACGGGACATTGTTTCATACATTCTGACTGTCAACCCGATAAAGAAATTATATGCAAATTATGTATGGGAGGTGTGATATTTCATATTTTGTTTGGAGAGTATCAAATTTCATCAGACGATTATATTAAAACTTCAATCGTCGATTACTGGAAAACCCGACGATGTTTTGACCCAATTTAAACGGATCTTTATTCAAAATTAAACAACGATTCACAATTGGTGTAATATTCCAAGAATTGGAGCAATAATTTTTTTTTGTGTTTTTCCGGCGAAAAAACGCAAAGGGGTACCCCTTTGCAAATTTGTAAAAATAAATCGAAATTTTTTTCTACAGGAATTAGACGGGACATTGTTTCATACATTCTGACTGTCAACCCGATAAAGAAATTATATGCAAATTATGTATGGGAGGTGTGATATTTCATATTTTGTTTGGAGAGTATCAAATTTCATCAGACGATTATATTAAAACTTCAATCGTCGATTACTGGAAAACCCGACGATGTTTTGACCCAATTTAAACGGATCTTTATTCAAAATTGAACAACGATTCACAATTGGTGTAATATTCCAAGAATTGGAGCAATAATTTTTTTTTGTGTTTTTCCGGCGAAAAACGCAAAGGGGTACCCCTTTGCAAATTTGTAAAAATAAATCGAAATTTTTTTCTACAGGAATTAGACGGGACATTGTTTCATACATTCTGACTGTCAACCCGATAAAGAAATTATATGCAAATTATGTATGGGATGTGTGATATTTCATATTTTGTTTGGAGAGTATCAAATTTCATCAGACGATTATATTAAAACTTCAATCGTCGATTACTGGAAAACCCGACGATGTTTTGACCCAATTTAAACGGATCTTTATTCAAAATTAAACAACGATTCACAATTGGTGTAATATTCCAAGAATTGGAGCAATAATTTTTTTTTGTGTTTTTCCGGCGAAAAAACGCAAAGGGGTACCCCTTTGCAAATTTGTAAAAATAAATCGAAATTTTTTTCTACAGGAATTAGACGGGACATTGTTTCATACATTCTGACTGTCAACCCGATAAAGAAATTATATGCAAATTATGTATGGGAGGTGTGATATTTCATATTTTGTTTGGAGAGTATCAAATTTCATCAGACGATTATATTAAAACTTCAATCGTCGATTACTGGAAAACCCGACGATGTTTTGACCCAATTTAAACGGATCTTTATTCAAAATTAAACAACGATTCACAATTGGTGTAATATTCCAAGAATTGGAGCAATAATTTTTTTTTGTGTTTTTCCGGCGAAAAAACGCAAAGGGGTACCCCTTTGCAAATTTGTAAAAATAAATCGAAATTTTTTTCTACAGGAATTAGACGGGACATTGTTTCATACATTCTGACTGTCAACCCGATAAAGAAATTATATGCAAATTATGTATGGGAGGTGTGATATTTCATATTTTGTTTGGAGAGTATCAAATTTCATCAGACGATTATATTAAAACTTCAATCGTCGATTACTGGAAAACCCGACGATGTTTTGACCCAAATTAAACGGATCTTTATTCAAAATTAAACAACGATTCACAATTGGTGTAATATTCCAAGAATTGGAGCAATAATTTTTTTTTGTGTTTTTCCGGCGAAAAAACGCAAAGGGGTGGGTCCCTTTGCAAATTTGTAAAAATAAATCGAAATTTTTTTCTACAGGAATTAGACGGGACATTGTTTCATACATTCTGACTGTCAACCCGATAAAGAAATTATATGCAAATTATGTATGGGAGGTGTGATATTTCATATTTTGTTTGGAGAGTATCAAATTTCATCAGACGATTATATTAAAACTTCAATCGTCGATTACTGGAAAACCCGACGATGTTTTGACCCAATTTAAACGGATCTTTATTCAAAATTAAACAACGATTCACAATTGGTGTAATATTCCAAGAATTGGAGCAATAATTTTTTTTTGTGTTTTTCCGGCGAAAAAACGCAAAGGGGTACCCCTTTGCAAATTTGTAAAAATAAATCGAAATTTTTTTCTACAGGAATTAGACGGGACATTGTTTCATACATTCTGACTGTCAACCCGATAAAGAAATTATATGCAAATTATGTATGGGAGGTGTGATATTTCATATTTTGTTTGGAGAGTATCAAATTTCATCAGACGATTATATTAAAACTTCAATCGTCGATTACTGGAAAACCCGACGATGTTTTGACCCAATTTAAACGGATCTTTATTCAAAATTAAACAACGATTCACAATTGGTGTAATATTCCAAGAATTGGAGCAATAATTTTTTTTTGTGTTTTTCCGGCGAAAAACGCAAAGGGGTACCCCTTTGCAAATTTGTAAAAATAAATCGAAATTTTTTTCTACAGGAATTAGACGGGACATTGTTTC
>CAVNVL010000059.1:20000-60153 GCA_963691935.1 Nephrotoma guestfalica | reverse complement strand
TATATATATATATATATATATATATATATATATATATATATATATATATATATATATATATATATATATATATATATATATATATATATATATATATATATATATATATATATATATATATGTTGAAGAAAATATTTAATTATATATATATATATATATATATATATATATATATATATATATATATATATATATATATATATATATATATATATATATATATATATATATATGTTGAAGAAAATATTTAATTATATATATATATATATATATATATATATATATATATATATATATATATATATATATATATATATATATATATATATATATATATATATATATATATATATATATATATATATATATATATATATATATATATATATATATATATATATATATATATATATATATATATATATATATATATATATATATATATATATATATATATATATATATATATATATATATATATATATATATATATATATATATATATATATATATATATATATATATATATATATATATATATATATATATATATATATATATATATATATATATATATATATATATATATATATATATATATATATATATATATATATATATTATATATATATATATATATATATATATATATATATATATATATATATATATATATATATATATATATATATATATATATATATATATATATATATATATATATATATATATATATATATATATATATATATATATATATATATATATATATATATATATATATATATATATATATATATATATATATATATATATATATATATATATATATATATATATATATATATATATATATATATATATATATATATATATATATATATATATATATATATATATATATATATATATATATATATATATATATATATATATATATATATATATATATATATATATATATATATATATATATATATATATATATATATATATATATATATATATATATATATATATATATATATATATATATATATATATATATATATATATATATATATATATATATATATATATATATATATATATATATATATATATATATATATATATATATATATATATATATATATATATATATATATATATATATATATATATATATATATATATATATATATATATATATATATATATATATATATATATATATATATATAACGGGTGTTTTTTTAGGAGGTTTGTTTTTCCGATAGATGTCGTTTTATTTTATGACAGTTGTTTTGACAGCTCAAAGTGGCATTTCTACTCAGTATTGTTTGGCAAATCATTATGAATAGGTTAACTCCAGAACAACGTTTTCAAATCGTGGAAATTTATTTTCAAAATCAGTGTTCAATTAAAAATGTTTATAGAGCACTTCGTGAATTTTATGGTGCACATAATCGTCCGTCAGAGACCACCATAAAGAACGTAATTACCAAATTTCGGTCTACATTCACTCTTTTGGATGCCAAGCCACCGACAAGAATGAGAAGAGTTCGTACAGAAGAAAATATTGCTGTCGTTGAGGCCAGTGTCGAAGAAAACGACAATTTATCGATTCGTCGTCGTGCTCAGCAAATTGGACTTTGTCCATCGACTTTATGGAAAATTTTACGTAAAGATTTGGGTTTGGTGCCATACAAAATTCAATTGGTGCAAGAATTAAAGCCACACGACCATCGTTTGCGCCGTGAATTCAGTGATTGGTCGTTAAATCAATTGAACGAAGATCCATTTTTTTACCGTAAAATTCTCTTCAGTGATGAGGCGCATTTTTGGTTAAATGGATACGTCAACAAACAAAATTGTCGCATTTGGAGCAAAGATAATCCACACGCCGTTCTAGAATTACCAATGCATCCTGATAAATGTACTGTTTGGTGCGGTCTATGGGCTGGTGGGATCATCGGTCCATATTTCTTTAAAATGAGGAAGGACGACGCGTTACCGTGAATGGAAATCGATACAGAACCATGTTAAATGAGTTTTTGTTGTCAAATCTTGAAGATATGGATATGAATGAAATGTGGTTTCAACAAGATGGTGCCACTTGCCATACAGCACGTGAAACAATCGACTTATTGAAAGAAACTTTCAACGACAACATTATTTCGAGAAATGGTCCGGTGAATTGGCCTCCGCGTTCGTGCGATTTGACGCCACTCGATTACTTTTTGTGGGGATACGTGAAGTCATTGGTTTATGTGGATAAACCTCAATCGATTGAAGCTTTGGAAACCAATATTCAACGTGTCATTGCTGACATACGCCCTCAAATGCTTGAAAAAGTGCTGGAAAATTGGACCTCCAGAATGACATTTGTGAAAAATAGTCGTGGTAGCCATATGCCAGAAATTGTGTTTAAATGTTAAATGCCAAAAAATTATCTACCAAATAAAAAAAATTTTGGTCATTTCATAATTTTATATGTGTTTTATTCAAAAAAAAAATCGGCAACCTCTTAAAAAAACACCCTTTATATATATATATATATATATATATATATATATATATATATATAATATATATATATATATATATATATATATATATATATATATATATATATATATATATATATATATATATATATATATATATATATATATATATATATATATATATATATATATATATATATATATATATATATATATATATATATATATATATATATATATATATATATATATATATATATATATATATATATATATATATATATATATATATATATATATATATATATATATATATATATATATATATATATATATATATATATATATATATATATATATATATATATATATGTATATATATGTATATATATATATATATATGTATATATATATATATATATATATATATATATATATATATATATATATATATATATATATATATATATATATATATATATATATATATATATATATATATATATATATATATATATATATATATATATATATATATATATATATATATATAAATATATATATATATATATATATATATATATATGTGTTTAGGGGTCGCTCAAATTGGTTTTTTGCAAAAAACACTAAAAATACCGTTAGTGTCGTTTTTTCCTCCCTTTCGCTTCAGCTCGTTCAAGTAGTGCCGGTTAAATATTTTCTAAGTATTTTTGAGTATGCCGAATCCAAGGAAATGATAAAACGAGGTGGTTGGCGTAGTAAAAAATTTGTTTTTGGGCTGTTTCTTTCAAAAAAATTAAAACTTGTGAGTTCTGGCTAATTTTTAAAATAGGACCTGTGTTTTATTATACTTTTCACTATTTGTGGTTATAGAGCAAACACAAATCAATATGAGGTACTGCACGTTAAAAGCGATAAATTTCAAATAATTGTTTGCCACTTGCTAAATCAATGGTTAGAGTTTATTAATAAAAAATTAAAGAGAACCTTAAATATATAAAGCAATGTTACTAGTACTGCCTTTGAAAATTAATTAATGTATGAATAATGATTCTAAGATATGTAATTAACAAGTTTTTTATACTTGATATTTTTACTAGTATTTCTGTTGCACAGCAGCCTTAATATTTGTTTTTGTTACTTAAGGAATTCTCTTACAGTGATCTTATAGTGATATATGTAAGTGGTTCTCCAAAACATAAAAATTCTTTATAATCATCTCACTCATTATGTATGTTTCCAAGTTGATCATTAATAAAGGTAATAATATTCTCCTTCTTTGGTGAACTAAAGATTTCTTGAACATTTGCGTCATCTAAACTGGAGGTTATTTGAGTATGATTAAAATAATTCCACTGCCTTTTAATTCTATGAAAAAGCTGAACTAAAGCTTTAACTAAAAATGCCCTAATGCATTTGCAGTCCTGGCGATTAGAAGAGCAGCTCTTGAATTGCTTATTTTCGATCGATCCGTTCTTTATATGTAGCGATGGGTGAGATGAAGTGGAATTTTTTGTTTGCTTTAGTTTCTTTTCTACTGGTGCTTGATATTCACTGCCGCTAAAAGACAATGTAAGTGAGATGGTGTCCGAAATGATTAAGTTTATATATGTTTCTTATAGATCTACTTGTTGAAGGTTGTGGATCATTAACCGCCAATGTAGAATTGCTCTCATCCAATGATCGTAATCAAAGAAAAATATCTGATATGAGATTAAAAATACTAAGTTACAAAACTTACCAATCAACCAACTTGCCCCGTCAGTACGTTATTTTCCATGATTATTAATTAAGTAAAATGTTCAAACATAAAAATCAAAAATACAAAACAATTAATATTTTATAAAACTTATTTTATTATTCGAATGAAGAGTTGCTGGTACAACTTCTAAAAGAATAGTCATTGTTTAAATTGGAGTACGGGATTGACAGCCTTCACGAAGTATTCATAAATGGATACGGGCGTACTCTGGGTAATGTTTTGTAGAACGAACGGTTGCGATAACCAATCCCTTCGTAGTAGTGAAGCAGAATAGCTAATTAGTCAATCAAGACTATAATGGTACAAACAAAAGTGAATAATACCCCAGGTGGTACACCAATATCAACATTGGTAAATCCACTCTCTGTGGAGACTGGCTCTCTGGATTCTGGGAGGACCATCTATTTCACTATCAGGGAACATCAAATCCGTTCCAGAGAAGACCAAATTTACAAAGATCACCGATAAAGAAAAATAGAAGCAAATCGGTAGCTGACCAAGCTGATACCTTTTATAACGCTATACCTAGACAAACATTACACGAAATAAGTGATGCCACCGGAAATTTTAATTTGCAAATAGCCGAATCTAGTAAATCAACTATTTACCTAGAAAAGGAGAATATGAATCTCTTGGCGGGGCTAGAGCATATGGAGCAAATATTTGCCAAGCCAAGAGAAGAAATTGAGTATCTAAAGCAAGAAAATGAAAACCTAAAAATGAATCGGGATTCAAAAGAAGATTGCGATATAGGAAGCATTGAACCAGACAAACTCATCTATTCCACTGATGAAGATGAATTACAAAGAGAGACGGACTGGATCCTAAAGACGAAAAAACAGTACAGGAAGAGTAAGAAAAGAAAAGCTGAATCGTCACCTGAGGCTGAGCAATTAAATGGTAGGGGACAATAGATTCAAACGATGCTCTACCCAAAGCCAATCAACCAAAAGGTAGTAAATCTACCAAGAACATTACACCAAATTTGGTGCAACCGAAAGAAAAATCACCCTCACCAATAAATATTGTGGGTGTAACTAGTTACCCAGAAATTCAGTCACTGATGAAATCGGTTACTAACAAAGACTATAAGGTAACAGCGTTAAATAATGACGTTTGGAAAATTAATACTCTGGACTCAGATACTTATAGAACCTTATCTATGAAATTGAATGCTGAAAAGTATCAGTGATTCACTTACGAAAACAAACAGGCTCGACCTATAAAAGTCATGGCAAGAGGTTTGCATCACACTTGCTCAAGCAAAGAAATAATGGAAGACTTACAAATATAGGTTTTCAAATACTAAATGCTGTGAATATTGTTAAAAATGAGAGAACAGAAATTCAGGAAGGAAATCAAATTATCAGTAAAAGGGTAACTCCCTCTTTTTATTTTATTTGACAACAAAGAGATTGTTCAAAACATTTATGGAATAAAAGGAATTCTTCACATGAAGGTGAAAATTGAACCAATGAGGAGAACCACAACACGCATACCCCAATGCAAGAAATGCCATGCATTTAATCACACCCTAATATATTGCGGCCGGGATCCAAGATGTGTAAAATGCTCAGGTAATCATTGTACCCAGGCATGTACAATAGGGAGAGATGTGCCAGCCAAGTGTACAAATTGTAAAGGCCAACATCCGGCTAATTATCGAGGCTGTGAGGTTGCTAAACAACTACAAAAATTAAGAGATAAAACAAGAAATCAACCGCAAAATCACGAAAATCGAAGGGTTCAAATATCAAATCAGATGAATCAAATCCCACAACCAAGCAATACAGCACAAAGAAGTTCATTTGCGCAGGTAGTGAAAGGTTTGGGTTCAACCAAACATATGGGCTCTGATAGTAACCAAATTATGGAAAACATTATTAACAGCATTGCAGCTATTACAAAGCGGCTAGATGAGCAAAGTAATCTGAACAACATGATACTTGATCAACTGAAGAAAATGCAACTCCCTCAACGCAATCCAACAAAAAATGTTAAGTAAGAACACAACTTTCAAAATAGCAATCTGGAATGCGAATTGCATTATGCAACATATTCCAGATATATAAATATTTTTAAATTCAGAAAAAATCGACCATTTTCTTTATATCTGAAACTCATTTAGTTGAATCTTCGTTTGTTAAAACACGGGGTTATAATTTATATCACTCCATTCATCCAGCGGAAAGAGCAACAGGTGGTTCAGTATTACTAATAAAAGAAAATATAAAACACCATTTAGAATCAAATATTGAAGAAGAAACAATGCAAGTCACTACTGTAAAAATCCAAATTAAACACAGACAGCTTACACAGACAGCTTCAATATATTGTCCTCCCCGACATAACTTGAAAAGGGAGGACTATCTTTAACTATTTAAATCGCTTGGACGTGATTTTATTATTGGAGGTGACTTTAATGCGATCTAGACTTACGACGTCAAAAGGTAAAGAATTGCTTCAAGCAGGGCAGACATCAAAATGTGATTTTTACTCTGGTGGTTCACTACATTCACTACATTCACATTGAAGACAGTAATTTTCTAGTATCGGATCATTCCCCGGTTATCATGACAGTCAGTGAAATGGTAATTCAAAGGGAGAGTGCACTCAGATGAACAAATTCAAAAACAAACTGGGATCTCTTTCGTGAGGTATTGGAGGAAAAAATCAATCTTCAGGTGCCGATAAGAAATCCCCACCAGTTGGAAGATGAATTAGAACAACTCAATGAAGCAATTCACTATGCTGCTTTGGCAAGTACCCCCATTATACAAAATAAGAAGAAGCTTAACATATCCTACCCAATGGAAGTTAGAGAGTTGGTATTTTGGTAAGACAAAAACGACGGGCACGTAAAACCTGGCAAATAACTAGAACACCGGAGAACAAAATAATTCTTAACAATTTAGGTAACAGTCTCAAATCTCTTCTTAAAGAAGTTCAAAATGCATCAATCAACAGATATCTAGTTAGCCTAATCGATGAAAAAAATTCTGATTATTCTCTGTGGAAGGCGACGAAGGGACTCAAAAGACTCAAAATGCAAGTGCCTCCACTTAAAAAGGAGGATGGAACCTGGGCAAGAGGTCCTAAATAGAAGGCTGATCTGTTTGCGGAGTATCTCGAGGATACCTTCCAACCACTACCAAGGCAAACGGCCAATGAAAATATAATGTCAATCCAAAAGCTAGATGATTTTGATATACGCCCAGTAACTCTCAAAGAATTAAAAGAAGAAGTGAAAAGCAACATGAATGTTAAAAAGGCCCCATGATATGACTTGATTTCTTGCCAAATAATCAAGGCTCTACCAGATAAAGGATTTCGTAAGCTATTACACATAATCAATGCAAGCTTTCGGTTAAAATATGTTCCGTGGCAATGGAAAGTAGCAGAAGTAATCATGATAGCAAAACCTGATAAACCACCTAACGACAAAAAATCATACAGGCCAATTTCATTGCTGCCAATTATGTCTAAACCCTTTGAAAAATTATTACTAAAAAGACTTAAACCAATAATTGAGGACCGACAACTAATTCCTCTACATCAATTTGGATTCAGGGAAAAGCACTCCATAATTGAACAGGTGCAAAGAATCACCAACGTTATTGAAAGAACGTTAGAACGCAAAAAGTATGCTCCAGAATATTTCTGGACGTCGCCCAAGCATTCGATAAAGTTTGGCACAGTGGACTGGAATTCAAGCTGCATAGAGATCTGCCGAGGCAATTCTATGCCATACTAAGATCTTATTTATCCAATAGACATTTTCGTGTGAAATATGAGGATGAATACTCCGAATTAAAGAAAAACTCTGCCGGTGTCCCACAGGGGAGTGTCTTAGGACCAATCCTGTATTTATTATATACAAGGGATATTCCAACAACAGATGAAGGAACCATAGTCACCTTTGCAGATGACACAGCAATCATGGCCATTGGAAGTAATATCGCTGATGCAACGAGCAAACTCCAGAAGATTACCAATGCGGTTTGTAACTGGACTAGGCGCTGGAGAATCAAGCTTAATGAGAAGCTTATCTACCGATAGTAATTAACTCACGACCGGTGCCATATGCAAACAAAGCTAAATATCTGGGCATGACTCTCGATGCCAAGCTCAAGTGGAGAGAGCACGCTAAAAAGAAAAAGAAGAACTTAATATTAAGTCCAGAAAAATGTATTGGCTCATAGGTAGAGACTCTGAGCTTACAATATACAACAAGCTGCTGCTATATCGGCAAATACTGAAGCCGATATGGACCTACGGTATTCAACTTTGGGGATGTACTAAGCAAACAAACGCCAAAATGATACAGACGTTTCAAAATAAGGTTCTCCGTAGCATCGTAAATGCTCCGTGGTACACAAGAAATGAAGACCTTCACAGGGACTTACAGATGGAATACATCAAAGATGAAATAAAAAAGCACGCCGCCAAACTCGAAATAAGGCTCCAGGAACATGGAAACCCCTATATTCGCCATATGATAGATAACCCTGTAGTTGAAAGAGACTTCAAAGACCGAGGCCACTTGACCTAGTAAACATACCAAATTAAAATTATATTTTAAATAGGTTTAATTAATTTTGGGACTAACCATTGGGTTTCACCCCAATAAATCAGAATTATTTAAGAAATGTAAAGTTTGTAAATTTGAAAGATAAATTGCTAGATGAGCACAGTCTCAGTTGTAATTAATAAAGGAAAAAAAAAATTAACACTCTTAACACTATGCGCCGTAGGTACTTGACGAAACACATTAACACTTAATAAACACTTGAGTGTTTTTAAGTGTCGTTTCGGCCATTTGTAATATGTCATGATCTGTCATTTTTTGTTTCATTGTATTCAGTAATGTTTATAATTTCATCATGTTGCAACTCCAATTTCAACTTTTCGTGCGCTTTTGCCATTTTATAGTCTTAATAATCGTACAAGTGTGCTCGCTATTCGTCGAATTGTTGAAAATTTTGAGCGTACATTTTCTTTACATAACGTTGAAGTGCCAATAAGACAAAGATTCGCTCGAAGTAATGCAAATATTGCTGCCGTTCAGGCAAGTGTTGCTGAAGACCGCAATTTGTCGATTCCAAGACGTTCTCAAGAATTGGGACTGCCTCAAACCACAACCTGGCGGATTTTGAGAAAGGATTTCAACAACTTGAAAACGATAACGATTTTTTAAAGAAAATGGGGGAAGGATGAGGCTCACTTTCATCTGAGTGGTGCGGTAAATAAACAAAACTGTCGATTCTGGTGCCAAGAAAATTCACAAATTATTCATGAAAACCCATTACATTCACCTAAATTGACAGTTTGGTGCGGTTTTTGGTCTGGTGGAATCATCGATTCGAATTTTTTTCGAAATGAAGCTGGTAACACCGTTACTGTCAATGGAGATCGTTATAGATCGATGATAACCAACTTTTTATGGCCGAAATTGGAAGAAGTTGATCTTGACAACATTTGGTTCCAACAAGACGGGGCTACGTGTCACACAGCAAGTGCAACAATTGAATTATTGCGAATCATATCACTCTTATTGTAAAACCTTGGAAAACCTTTTTTATTTTCTATTGGCAAAACTTGAAAGGCAAAATCCAATCGCCAGCTAGTCGTTCTCCGCGCCTACAGTGAAAATATTAAACGAAATGATGAAGATAATGAAGAACTTAGTCTTTCAATTCCTACCACCTCAATCTCAGAATTCAAAAATGTGGAAAAGAATTGCAAGGAAAATTCAAAGTGGGAGAAATACATAGTACGTACTTGTTTAAAAATATGAATATATAATAAGCTAACTTAAAAAATTATTTTCTAATTGCCAGGAAAAAGTGTTTAATAATGTCAACCATCATGACATGTCAAAGTATATCACACACTCACTTAAAAAAATTGTAAGTGATGAATCAACCACAAAATTTTCATGGTTTGGATTGCAAGATAACATCGCGATAAAAAATATGCTGGTGATGAAAATATTGAAAGGTAATTCTAAAAAATACTCTATACCTTTTATTTATGTTTAAAATGTTATCTGTTTTATTTATGTTTAAAATGTTACTTAACCAATTCTAATTCAATAGAAAAAAGTAAACTTAATGGTATTATCGTTTTTGTTGCTATATTTATTTATTCATCTTCTTTATTGCTCTTCATAGATTGTATTTACATCAAAAAAATTTAAGGACGCGTCGGACACTGACATTATAAATATAATAAAGAAATGGTTCCAGCATGCAAAAGATCGGTTAAGGAAGCAAGATCAAAGAAAATTAAAATAATCAACACATGAAGTCATTTTATTTACATATGAAGTGTAAAAAATTGAAATTTACACATTGTCTTTTTATTTATTTTTATTCATATTTATTTTTGTTTTTAATAATTATTGTTAGTAGTTTTAAAATTAAGACAAGAAGTCATTATTATCTATAAAAAATATTAAATATATATAAAAAAAATATTAGGACACAAAGGTCGTTTTTTATAATTGATACATTAAAATATAATTGAATTAAAAAAAGCCTTGGCTATTGTTAAATTATACTTATGAAATGCGATGTTTATGAAATGTGATGTTGAATATTTATGAAATATGATGTTATTAAGATGTATATAATTTACAAAAATTAATTTTAAGATTAAGACAAGAAGTCATTTTTATCTATCATAATATAAATTTTATTTTTATGGACCCGAAGTTCATTTTTAAAATTGATAAGTTAAAACATATTTAAATTAATAAGAACCCTTTGCTATTATTATTAATATTTATATGTAATTTTCAAAACGTGATATATTTAATAACGTGATATTATTAAAAATAATTAAATAAGACTTAAAAATAATATGTTTAAACTAAGCAATAACAGAAAAATTTATTAAAAATTTTAAAACGCTTGTTATTATTAAAACTGAAAACCCCTTTAGTAAACGCATGGAAAAGTATGTACTTCAGAAAAATTATGGGTACGGATTATGTAAGGTAAAAACCATTAAATTAGCACGGAAATTATCATCATAAACGTACGGAAAGGTGTGTACAATTAGTTGAAGATGGGTATGGAATTAGTCCCACAAAGTATATTAAATTGGCACGGAAACCTACATCAAAAACGTACGCAAACACGTGCTTAATTCGTAAGGAAAGTGCAGCTAATTTGAATGCGAAAGGGTATAAAATGGGTATGGAAAAGTTGCACGCGCTAATAAAGTCATAAACTAAAAAACGGGGAAGGCGTGCGAAAAAAGTGAGAACTTTCTTTAGCTAATTGCATCGCTTTCCGTGCGTTTGGAGGATGCTTTTCCGCGTACCTCGTGCGAATTTGTGTGAGAATGGGTACCGCTTTCTGTACACTTTGTTTGTTGGGTGGCGGAATGGGAGGGTGTCATACATTAAAAATCATTTTATTTTAGTTTCCCATTGGCGATACTTCGCATTTTTGTTTAGAGGGTTCCCCTTCTTAATGTCAATTTTTTTTTCTAGTGTCTAGTTTTGTAGTTTTTGGTGAAAAAATGGCGTCAATGTCTCCATCAGAGGTTAGTTGGAAATATAATCAAATACAAATGACAATTCTATCTAATTTTAATAATAAATGTTAATAAATAAATTAATTATAAATTTATATTATTTGGCAATGAACTAACGTGCTACTCTCAATTTGAGAAATGTTTCGTTTTTCCTAAAACATTTCCGCTCATTTCTGTGTACAACAAAAAATGTTGACAGCTTAAATGTCAAAACATTTTATTTGAAGAGATTGTACTGGTTTGCATTTCAGTATTTTCAATTATTTTCTGACAAAATTTTTATTTATTAATTACGATCGATAAATACGTTAAACCGTTCTACTAGTAAAATAGTCAGTTATAAAACAACTTGCCTTTAAGCTGTAGTGCTATTTTTTAGTGCGAAAATTTGGTAGTACCAATTTTATTTTTTATGATGTTAAATGTTTACAATTTTTTTTGTACCTACTGCCCCAAAATTATTAAGTTATTTAATTTATAATATTTATAATTTGTTTTGATAATTAGCTCATTTTTATTAGAAGTCATAAAATCAACTTGGCCGAGCTTAATTATTTATAATATCAATCTAGGAATGAAAAATAGCCTTTCAAACCAGTAAAATTAACAATCGTTAAAGTGCAAACGAAAAATTCTCGTTTGCTTACCAAGGGATACTATATTGCTCAAGAACAGTAACACTCGATCTTGTTATTGTTCATAATGAAAATAACACTAAATAATAAATCGGTTACAACAGCGTTGGTCTTACAATCTTCCCAACCGGCAGGTAAGGGACTCAGGATGCGTGCCATCATTTTATAAAAATGTGCAGAACTGGGAAGTACGTACTGCAATTGCAGGATAATCAAAACGTTCCTGATCTAATACAATTGTAGAAAAGTGAAAATATGTCTATGCGGAATTGTCTATAAGTGCAATATTATTATGTAGACAATAATTTGGGTGAAACCAAAAATTACTATTTTTATTTTCTGAGATTGGTTCTGTCTATGTGAACCTATATGAAACGTAATTTTAGGGTGTTTAACAAAAACAGTATAAAATATATAACGCAAGATCGGGCATTACGTTACAAAATTTCTCGCCTGAATTTATTCAAATATAAATGGTTCTTGAGTGCTTATTCTTTGTAATTTGCTTGGGGCCGAGGCATTCCTGCCTTTCATCGTTTTTTGCTCGTGATGTTTACCTTATGCCCGATGAAATGTAATACTTAAGAGATGATAAAATAAAAATCCTGTATTGACAGTATCCAATGAACAAGGACCGAGAGCAAAAATATAGGAACGTGCGTGCTTCAATCCAAATAATTACATATTAGGTTTTACTATTTCAATAATCGCACTAAAACTAATATTTTACTTAAGTTATTAAAATTACATTCCCACCCGGTAGTACAAATGCAATGCTGTGACTAATTATGGGCCTTCGTCGGCACGTCTGCCCTCATGACATTCGTTGAAATACGCTTCATCTTTATCTTACCAGATTTCACATTTGTACGCACACATCAACTACTTTTGTTCGCGCAATTTAATCCAGAGAGCTTCCTGAATTGTAAACGATGCCACTATATATTCTGCTTCTATTTTATATACCGCGGGGTGTAGGTTGTTTTTTAGAATTTCAACGTATCGCTCCATTGTGATGTATAAAAACATAACCGGTGATGTATTTGCGTTCGTCTTCATCGTCATCGTCATCGCAGTGACCAGTGATACTGGGGTTGCTCAAATAGCAGATTATTTGTCATGCAATTGCTTTAAATGTTTTATAATTTCATCTTTCGAGAATGATTTTTCGCAAATTATTGAAATTAGGGAATACATCCTCTTAAATTGTTATACCGAGATTTGACATTTTGAAAACGATTTGATTTATATAGCAGTTTATGGAACGCTCCGAAAATCGAATATAGTAGTCGTCCGAAGTGTTTGCTAATGAATAGTTTTGATATCTCTATTATTAGTGTTCAGATTTTCTGCGATTGATACAGATTCACGTGAAGTGTTATCTGTTGTTACATTAACATTTACTTAATTTTTCCATCTTTATAGACTATGTGGTAGTCATAATTTTCTAATTCCAAAATTTTATACTTTTTTTGATGATTTGATAAATGTTAATGGTTTATGGTCGGTTATTAGTGTAAATTTGTTGCCATATAAATATGGTTGGTATTTTTTCCTCGCCGCCCATAATTAACCTCTGTGAGATTTAATGTTCGCAAGGCAAACGCAAACAGAAATTTTTCATAATCTGTTAAAACCCAATGACCACTCTGTATTATTTCAAAAGAAACAATGTGATTGTTAAAATTTATTTGGGATAGTAACGAGAAAAGTTAAATTTATGCTAATTCATTGTAATTGAATTGGTTTTATAATCAGTTTTTGAATTTGTTTTAGCCATGTACTCAGATCCTAGAGTTTCATCAAAAACTCCCGTACGAAGTTCCTGTAAAACTGTAAGGTTTCCTACTTTTTTGAACACTAACTTCATATGCATTTTAAAACGACGAACGTAACTTTTCTCTTTAATACCACATCGATTTAAACACACTTGCGACATACATATTTCCTTCTAACCGGTCTACTAATAAAGCCTTGTTACGGGGTTATGAATTCCAAATATATAATGTCTTGAGTTGTCGCTTTATTCGAAACAAGGGAGAATAGCACAATATTTGAATAAAATTAAAAATTTTTAACTGGTATATTTTTTAAATTTATCAGTATCCACTAATGCAAGAGCAAATGACATCTTCTTTTATTTAATTGCCTAAAAACATATGTACATAATTCTATTTAATCTAGTTTAACCTTTCTGCAGAGATTGTAAAGCTTTTACATTCGAAAATACTTTTTGACCTACAAAACTGTTCTGCGCACTTAATCGTTTTCTAATTTCATTCTTGGATTCTTCTAGCTTCCAAAATATGATTTATATAAAATTGGCACCTTAAAATTTGCACAAATGAATATTTTAAATATTCTTTTTAATGATGAAAAATGATTAAATCATAATACGATGATTCGTGCTTGATGATTCGTGTTTGTCATCGTCAAAATTTCTTAACGTATTCACGTGCTGGATTAGCTAGAGCGGTGCTAGCTTAAGGCGGTTATTGTGATGATGGTTTCGTAAACTGCTAAATATTTTGCAAGTTTTATTTTCAATCGAAGGCTGTTTGTGTGTTATTCGGATCACTAGTGACTTTCATAGAACATCTCAAAATGTCAAGCACATTCTTTAAACGACAAAATTGACCCCTGGCGGCAAATGGAATAAATAACAATAAAAACTGATTTGATGAGGATTGCAAAGGCAATACGAAATTTTATTTATTGACTGTTATGACGAGTAATAAAAGAAGTCGCAAAGGTTGAAAACAAAAGTTGTTCATGCGTAATAGGGATGTTGTGGTTGGCAAGTTGATTGTGTGTAAGTAGGTGTCGATTATCATAGTCGTTGTCACTCAGATTTGACGCTAAATGGAATAATTTCCTACGATTGTGTATTTAATTCGAGAGTACTGAAGATAGACCAATGTACGGAATAATCACAATAAAACCCATTACAATAGAAAGACAAAAATTAAAAATTATAAAATAAATTCGTAGAAAACACGAAAAGTTAATTGTAAAAATGAAACATAGATGAAAACATTTGAAAGAATCCATTTCGTTCGCCTATCAGTAATTCGCTAATACTACAAATACATGGTATTGTCCTATATATAGACTATATATAGACGATATTGCAATGTAAGTAATACAACATAAGTCGTCGCGACCTGGTGGGAAGTCTGATTTTTTCAAAATCAATAATCTCATCCGTCCGAAACTGATTATTGGGATTTTTACAAATTGTCCATCTATGAGTCAAAAATTCAAATTAATCTGCGGTCCAGCGATAACGGACGTTAAAGTATGGGGTGGGTGGAAAGTTGCTCGTGTATAAGTAGGTGTCGATTATTATAGTCGTTGTCACTTAGATTTGGGGCTAAATGGAATAATTTCATACGATTGTGTATTTAATTCGAGAGTACTGAAGATAGACCAAAGTACGGAACAATCACAATAAAATCCATTACAATAGAAAAAGAAAAATTAAAAATTATAAAATAAATTCGTAAAAAACACGAAAAGTTAATTGTAAGAATGAAACAGATGAAAATATATGACAGAATCCATTTCGTTAGGCTACCAGTAATTCGCAAATACTACAAATACATGGTATTGTCCTATATATATAGACAATATTCCACAATGTAAGTAATACAACATAAGTCGTCGCGATCTGGTGAGAAGTCTGATTTTTTCAAAATCAATAATCTCAAAATCGAAACATTATTGGGATTTTTACAAATTGTCCATCTATGAGTCAAAAATTCAAATAAGTACGGTAGCTAACATAATACATATTTTGGCCAAGCACTGGTTTTATATTGGGTGTTCAAATGTATTTCCGACCTTTTTTATAGAGGTGTCGTTAGTATTATTCAATATTATTTAATCGGGCAATACATGTTTTTTGGAGGTTAGATGTCGAGCTTGAATAATTACTAGTGACATTTGTTCAAAGCGTAAACAACAATTTTTTTATGTAAAAGAAAATGCCGAATTTTGTGCCAAAAAACAGCATTTGCGGGAAGTTTTAATTCATTATTTTTTGTTGAAGAAAAGTGCAGCGGAAACAAATCGTTTGCTTGTGGAAGTTTATGGTGAACATGCTCCATCGAATACAACATGCAAAGAGTAGTTTCAACGATTCATATTTGGTTATTGACGTAAGAGACAAAGAACGTGAAGGCGGACCAAGAAAATTTGAAGATACAGAATTGGAAGAATTGCTTGATGTGGACCCTTGTCAGACCGAAAAGCAATTGGCGAAAGAGTTGAATATTACTGAGCTTTTACCGTTAACTATAATTTATTACCCAATAATGTGTTTCGCAAAGTATACATGCAATGTGATTGGTTCAGAAGCTGGAAAATTGACGCCATCGACGCCAAAAGCAAATATCCATGGTTCAAAGGTGATGCTTTGTATTTGGTGGGATATGAAGGGTGTCGTTTATTATGAGCTGCTGAAAGAGCGTGAAACCATTACGGGACAAGTTTATCAATGACAACTGATGGCTTTAAAGCAAGCCCTAGCTACAAAACGACCGGAATGGGACAAAAGGCGCGATAAGATTATTTTGCAACATGACAACGCTAGGCCACATGTTGCTATACCTGTCAAAAAATACTTGGACAGGCAGAACTGGGAAATTCTACCCCACCCGCCGTATTCACCAGACATTGCTCTCTCTAATTACCACTTATTCCGGTCGATGCAATCAGTCCTGGCACAGCAGCATTTCACTTCATATGAAAATGTCAAAAAATGGGTCGATGACTGGATCGCCTCGAAACAACCAGACTTCTTTTTTCGGAGAATCCGTTTATTGCCTGAGCGATGGGCGAAGTTTATAGCTTCCGAAGGAGCATACTTTGAATTAAACATTCTTTCATTTTCTACACAAACTAATGTCTTTTATTTCACTAAAAAAGGTCGGAAATACTTTTGTACACCCAATACTAAACGAGTCCTTTAAAACCACAAACTACACCACTAATGAAAGCGGGGTGTAAATTTCATCAATCAAATTAAAATTTATAATGGAAATTTTCACATGAATATGTTACCGCTCGCGGTAGCCTTGAGCGGATTAACAGAATATCACTGTTCTGGATCTGGTGCGGTTGCATAATTCCGACTAAGGTCTCAGGAGCGATGGAGGGGTTGTAGTCCAGGGGGAACCAGTGATCTAACTTTAACCGCTTTTTAATTAAAAAAAATTATCATCATGCTAAATAAAAGATTTTGTCGCGACACCATGTCCCAATTCCCGCCAATACCTAGTTTATTGATACATTATAACAAGTATCACGAGGAGCGGAGAATAACGAAAATAAGGGAGGCTCTCATACCTTCGTAGTAGAGTGTTAATGGTCTATTCCTACACGCATCACCAATAAAATTATACAATTATATAATACCCAAAAAAAAAACACAAAATACCAGAACACTTAGCTGTATATTTCCCCGGTTGTTTCGATTGGTACGGTTTATTCCCCACACGTGTTGATCGGCCCTCGTGGTAACATCAATTTTCTATATGGTTTTTGTTTTATTATACTACACTTTTGTATTATGACACCACACTATGTTTTAATGTTTTTTTTTGTTTGTTAACCGCCCAACCACTCCTCTTCCACTTAGTGCAATAATAGTACGAGCGCACGATATGGAGGCCTGTAACGACGCGGATTCGATATTATTATCTTATTAGAATTAATAAGCACACAAAAAAAGAAATGCCACTAATCATTTGGTTTGATATAGATCGATGGAATAGCCCAAATAACGGGATGATCTCTGTTACAATTTTTTTTTGTTAGTTATTATTGCACTAATTTGTCCAATTTATTGGATTTAATTGTTATTTTACACTGAGTATTGGTTAATATATTTGTATTACACAAAAAAAAACTAGAAGACCATTCATTTACGTCTTTTTTGAGATGATCTTGATTTTATCACCAAAAAAATAAAGACAACAAAAATTACTTTGGTTGAACCAAACTAATACACTTTATCAAAATCAGTATGTACTCGTATATAGATTTTGTCCCAAAATGTGTGAAACGAAATGAGTGTAACCTGAAAGATATAATAGTAGTATTTGTGTTTGTGTTAGAGACATGCGCGTATTTTTGTTTTGCTTGACTGCACATGTATGTCACCTGTCATTGTTTTTGTTTATAAATATTAACCATTTAGGCGTTTACAGCCATATTTTTGTGATGTCTACAAGACAATGTTACTTTTTAAATTATTTATGTGTTCATGTATTTCTCAATTTTAAAAAAAAAAAATTACAATAAATTTATTAATAAAACTTTATAAATACATATAAAATCAATTTATGATAAAAAAATATAATAAACATAAAATATATTACCATATTAAGTAATGACACTCCACAGCTCGAGAGCAAACGTAATGTGTAGAGAAAAGAAAATAAGCACCATAACAATTAAACCGATTCACCCGGATCGCGTTATTTTGGTACTGTCCATCATAAAAATGACACAAATACGAACAAAAGAAAAATGCAAATACACGTCATAATTGTGTATTATACACGGTATACGTATTCGAATCTTTTTTGCTTCACTCATTTCAAATTAGTAACTCACGGGACAAAATCGATATACAGGTCACAACTGATTCCCATTTCGATCAACCGACACGACTCCACCAAACAAAATATGTACCATATAATTTTATGTTCAAATAAACAATGTAATAAAATCATTCGGAATAGGTTACCTAATACAGGGTAAACTGATAGAACTGGAATTTGCAACGCATCTAACGCAGAAGTACCTAAATAACGGATACGCTACAAATATGTTATCAAATATGTTGATTTCGTAATTATGTGTTACTCGTATTTATGGAACCAATTAAAATATTATTATATTAAAATTGCAAATTCAAATTTTGTGTACAAAAATGTATTTAAAAAATATTAATATAAGCTGATTCTTATGAGAAAGAACAAAGCTTACGATAAAAAGTGTCAGAATCTTTCGGCTCTTATATCTAGGTGACTCTGCTATTATTCATGCATACACGCAAACTTTACTCACTATATATATTACACTGAAACTTATTTTTCGGATTCCGGAGTGTCCGCTGTTGTATGTTAGACCAAGGTGGTGATTATAAATTTTAAAAGTAATAATAATATTTTTTTTTTAAATTATGATGCTTTTTTTCAATAACTTTAACTAAGTCTATATTAAAGTTATTGAATAAAAAGCTAAAGCGTAAAACTTTAAAGGATATTTATGCACCCGTCAGTCCTAAAAATTGGCGTCGCTTAAAGAATGTAATAAAAACTAGCCAACGGATTAACAACATCGTGTCCGATTATTCCAATATTACTTTTGCTTTTTTAATAATAACACAATAAAGAAAATGGGTTTTAACAATAAACCTAGAATTGATCGCTTTTCCAAGTCTGTGTTTATAAGATTAATTGCAATGATTGCAGTTTCTCCTATATTTGAACAGACTGGGCGAAATTTTGGAGTTAGAGCTAAAGAACCATACTTAATTTACAGGGTGGCTGACACGAAGTGTTACCAAAACAAAACGCCACAGAGTTTTTATTTTTTGATGAATTTTATTGAATCAAAGTAACAAATGTTCACAAATATTTAAATTTTCGAATTGCATTAGCAGTTTTCGATTTGGCCATCCTTAGCCGCGATTATAGCTTTCAAACGGCCGACCAAGCTATTGCATGCAGTACGAAAGTGGCTCTGCGGTATTTTGCAACCTTGCTCTTCAAAATACCCCAAACCGCGAAATCTAGCGGATTTGCATCTGGTGAATTGGACAGTGAAAATGAACCGCGGAAACGGTGTTTCTCAGCCAATTTTGATTGACGCGCGCTTTATGACTCGGTGCCGAGTCCTGTTGAAATGTCCAGCCTCTGCGGTCGAAATGTTTTTGTGCCCAAGGCTTCAACGCTCCCTCCAACACATGATCCCGATAAATTTGAGCATTTATTTTGATGCCACGGTCCAAAAAACGAGCGGTGAACGGCTTTTGGCCGTTATGGCGGCCCAAACCATCACCATCGGTGGCGCTTGGTTTCGAGTGGCAATCCGTTGGTCCAAATTTTCAGTAGAACGGCCGTAAATCCGGTCGTTTTGCTTGTTCACATATTGCTCAATAATGAACGGTGACTCATCGAAGAAAATCAAATTTGGCAAATCGCCACTTTCGTGCAAGCGTAACAACTTCTTTGCTCTTTCCACTCTAAGTTTTTTTTGAGCATCGGTGAGACCATGGGTTTTATGGAATTTCAAGGTCTTTATTCCAAGATGATCTTTCAATATGTGCTGCATCCGTTCGAGCGAAATGTGCGCCTCACGATCCATTTTTCTGCCGCTACGGCGCGGATTCCGAGCCAATTTGGCCTTCACCTTCCGAATGATAGTCGGCGATGTTGCAGTGCGTTTCGGTCCACCACCATGGCGTTTTGCAATGCTGCCAGTACCGTTATAACGATTTATGGTGCGACACACAAACATTTTATTCACATGCAGATGTTTTAGCTGGTTAATAATCTGCAGCTGTGGTTTTCTAGCCAAATATAGAGCAATCACACTATTACGCTTGAATTCCATTGCGGGTAGCTGTTTTTCTGAATATTTCCCACTAAAATGCTTTTGTACGCTTGCAAACAATGGAATGAACTGTCATTAGTGTAAATTTGAGCGCTCTGCCATCACTGGTTTGACAGCAATGACAGTCTGAAGTTGGTAATACTTCGTGTCAGTCATCCGTTAGAATCTTACGAGATTAGAAAATCCATATTTCATAACCAAAATATTCTTAAAAACAGAGAAAAATCCATTGGTGAGCCAATTCCGGATCCCACCCTGTTCTATTCTCACGCTCTTAATATATTTTATTTATATATTATATATTTTATATATTTATTTATTTATTTATTACAACTGTTTTACAATCATTTAGTAATTTATCTTTCATAATTTATATTCTTGTTTGGAGAGTTGTAGCCCTTTGGCTAGTCCCCTTTACAATTTTATTATATTTTTAGTCAATCCTGATTGGATCTAGTAGATCATGTGGTTTCTTCCTTCGCAGCCGTTTTACTGGGTTTGAATCATCCAACATACGACGTATCTCAGCATTTTGGTGTAGACTAATACGTTACAGGTGTTTTCTCGCGTGTTTGCTTATTTCTTTACTGGCAAAATCCATCTTCAGATCTCTATGAAGGTTGTAACACGATGCATTAACTATTCCACGTAGGACTTTGCTTTGGAATGACTGGATGATACTGACATTGGTCTTATTTGTACAGCCCCAGAGCTGAATACCGTAAGTCCACACAGGTTTTAGGATTTGCCGATATAGTAGCAATTTTTTATGTAGAATTAGCTCAGAATTTCTTCCTTAGAGCCAATCCATCTTTCTGTATTTGATGTTTAACTTCTTTATAATTTATATTCTTGTTTGGAGAGTTGTAGCCCTTTGGCTAGTCCCCTTTACAATTTTATTATATTTTTAGTCAATCCTGATTGGATCTAGTAGATCATGTGGTTTCTTCCTTCGCAGCCGTTTTACTGGGTTTGAATCATCCAACATACGACGTATCTCAGCATTTTGGTGTAGACTAATCGTTACAGGCGTTTTCTCGCGTGTTTGTTTATTTCTTTACTGGCAAAATCCATCTTCAGATCTCTATGAAGGTTGTAACACGGTGCATTAACTATTCCACGTAGGACTTTGCTTTGGAATGACTGGATGATACTGACATTGGTCTTATTGGTACAGCCCCAGAGCTGAATACCGTAAGTTCACACAGGTTTTAGGATTTGCCGATATAGTAGCAATTTATTATGTAGAATTAGCTCAGAATTTCTTCCTTAGAGCCCATCTTTCTGTATTTGATGTTTAACTTCTTGTTTCTTTTTCACATGCTCTTTCCATTTTAGTTTCGATTTTAGGGTTATGCCTAGATATTTCGCCGTGTTTGCATAGGGAATTTGCTGAGAGTTCAGTTCTACTGGTATCCAGTTGACCTTCTTGTTGGTAAAGTTTACGTGAACAGAATTTGTTTCATTAACCAACTCATCGCCATCTCTTGGTTGACAATATTAGTATGCTTTGCAATTTGCTTGTAGATTCTTCTATGCTATTAGCAACTTCTAAGATGGCCGTATCATCCACAAACGTCGCTATGTTAGTTTCCTCTATCGTTGGCAGATCCGAGGTGTATAGAACATATAAAGTTGGTCCCAGAACGCTACCTTGTGGTACTCCTGCTGGTATTTTCTTACTCTGAGTATTCGCCATCTAATTTAACTCGAAAGTGTCGGTTAGATATGTAAGATTTTAGAATTTCATAAATCTGCTTTGGTAAGTCTTTTTGTAATTTATATTCCAAGCCTTTATGTCATACTCTGTCAAAGGCCTGTGCTACATCCAAGAAGACGCTTGAACATACTTTCTTTTTTTCAAGTACGTCTTCAATTATGTTTGTAATTCGGTGTACTGGTTCTATTGTGGAATGGTTTTCTCTGAAGCCAAATTGATGTGGAGGAATAAGATTTGTTTCTGCTATTATTAGTTTCAGTCTCTTTAGGAGTAGTTTCTCGAATAATTTTGAAATTATTGGGAGTAAGGAAATCGGCCTATACGATTTTTTGTCATTTAGTGGTTTGTTGCGTTTAGGTATAATCACTTCTGCTACTTTCCATTGATTTG
This sequence comes from Nephrotoma guestfalica, assembly GCA_963691935.1. Classification (NCBI taxonomy): domain Eukaryota; kingdom Metazoa; phylum Arthropoda; class Insecta; order Diptera; family Tipulidae; genus Nephrotoma; species Nephrotoma guestfalica. The sequence continues at coordinate 36,984 of CAVNVL010000059.1, read as the reverse complement.
GAACGTGGTTAAGTCACCGCGTCAATTATTTTGAGTAGTTTACGTTGTCCTTTTTCAGGAAGAGCTTTTACTATTTGTCCTGTAATTAAGTCATATCCTGGAGATTTTTTTGTATAGGGTTATCCAATTCGACGTTGATAAAGTAGAAATCTGTATACCGACATCTGTCAAAGATAAACGTCAAGTACGCTGTCATTTATTTAGTTGACATTCTGCCATTTAAGAATATGGAGCATTTAACAATCGACCAACGCGTTAAAATTGGGTGTTGGAAAAACAGGCCGTCGATGCTGATTTTTCGAACAAAATTTTCTTCAGTGATGAAGCTCATTTTTCGCTTGGTGGATACGTTGATCCTGTGATTTAACGCCTTTGGATTTCTTTTTGTGGGGCTACGCGAAAGATTGTGTTTACGCAAACAATCCTCAAACTCTTGACGAATTGAAAACTATTATTCGTAAGGTAATGGCCGAGATACCGCCCGAAATGTGCCGAAAAGTCATTGAAAATTACCGCAAAAGAATCAAGGCCTGTAAGAAGTCCCGTGGAGGACATTTGAATGATATCTTGTTTAACTAAAAATGGCAAGGATCAATCTGTAAAATGAAATAAAAATTACAATACATTCCGAATATTTTGTGTGTTTTTTTTAAGTTTACTTTATCAAGCTTGAATTGGATAACCCATTATTTAGGTTAGGGTTGATTTGCTCTTTTAATTCTTGTAATGTGTCGAGATATATTGCAGTTATTCATTTTATATACTTGTGGTATGTTTTTCTCTGCAGTTTGAAGCTCTTTGTTTTGCACTTATAGTCCATGTGCCATCTTCATTTTTTACTGGTGGAATTTGTACTTTAGGTCGTTTTAAACTTTTTGTCGCTTTCCAAAGGGAGTACTCGGTATCTTTTTCCCCAGTAAGGCCACTAAAGTATTTATTAATGGATTCGTTTTTCATTTCTTTAATTAACAACTTTAGTTTATTAGATAAACAATTTAGAGTTGTTTTATATTCTGGCGATGAACTTCTTTGCCAGGCCTTTCTTGCTTTTCGTTTTGCTGTCACCAGTACCCTAACTTCCAGAGGCTAATGCTATTTATCATTTCGACGCATTTCCTTTGAACTTGAGGGGGTACTACTCCACGCCGCTTCTTGTATGCTGTTGTTGAGTTGTTCTAGTTGTTCTTCTAGCTGTATCGGGTTTTTAATTGGCACCTGAAGATCAATATTATCCTCAACAAGTTTCTGGAATTTCTCCCAGCAAGTTTTTTTGTTAGTTAGCGAAGGTGGACTAGTTTTTTTTAAAAGTCGTTGCACTGGTTGTCATAATAACAGGGGTGTGATCCGACATAATCCCCTCGCTGCTTTCTAGGTATATGTAGTTTTCGTCTATACCTTTGGTGATAAAGAAGTCAATGATATCGAGTATTTTATTTCTATCCGTAGGCCAATAAGTTGGTTGATGTCCAGAATGAAAATCGCAATTGCATAGTCTTTCTGCTGCAAACAGCTCTCTTCCTTTTTTAGAGGTTACTCTTGATCCCCAGTAGGTGTTTTTTGTATTACAATCACCTCCGATTATGAAACTTGATCCAAGTGATTTAAATAATGGACAATAGTCTTCTTTAATTAAATTATATCTTGGGGAATATGGCTAATACGTCGGGTAATTAAATGTTGCTTCCTCCCTCCCCCCCCCCCTCCCCCTTCCCCTTTTTATTATTAATTTTTTTTTCGTATAAACATCAGAAGGTTGGGACGATCAATAGATTAATTTTTATTGCCTATTTATGTCTTCTTCTTTTATTGTTTTTTCCTAAATTTTTATTTTTACAAATCAGTAGATACTCCTGAAATTTTGAATTTTTTTTTTAAATATTCAAAAATGTATTTTTGCGAAACAAAAACAAGTGATAAAAAACAATGTGTTTATTAAGTTTAAATATATTCTTTGCGTTTTAATGGTAATTAAGTTTAATATTAATATTAAATGTGTTTAGTAACATAAGACAAACTGAACATTTTATTTATTTTGTTTCGTAGATTTAACAATTTCCAATATGTATCATAATAGGAATATGTTTCATAATAGGAATAATAGGCTCCTGGCCGCGGGGTACTTTCACTGTTCATTTAGATTTTGATAGCTCGGGTTTTGACCGTAATAAAGGAAGCATTTAACTGGTATGTATCAAAATTAAAAGCTGTAAGTGTACACTTGTCCTAGGCAAAAATAATTAGGTTATTTGATGCAACTCCTAATTAACGCTATTATGTCTTTAATAAAATGAACCTGCTCGATGAACTCATCATGACTTTAATCTTCATTGGTTGGACACATGCAGAGAAGCCGTTTGGCGGCATTAAATACCACATCTCCACAAGATATTTTATTTTTTGATAATATATATATTCGGGTCTTTTTGAAATAAGTGATATCAAAATAATTAAGAGCAACAGCTAGATCTGTTTTTTCCATCGATGCGACTAATTGTACTGTAACGCGAAGTGTGACCTTACTCTTTCCAACATTGACCTGTATCCATATATTTTACTACGAGCATAGTAGTTTTACCAACGATGCTGAAAAGTCTTACCGTTTTAACTTTCATAAAGCCAATTTCGTTCTGCTTAATGATTTGCTATCTAACGTATGTGTGTGCATGAACAGTAGATGATATTGAGAAGATTAAATTGAAAAAATACCTGCTCTCCATGCATACACACATATTTTGCTCTATATATTATACGATGATCAACAAATTGAAGAAATGAGAATTTCTATATGAAAAGTACTTTAAAATTGAAGTTTAGTAGTTTCCATAACATTTGTATGTACTGTTTAGTGTTTACGTTTTATAGATCTGCATGCATACGATCTCAATAGTTTGTAGTGTGGTCGTACATATACATCGGCACTGGATTTATAAACATCAATGCCTGTGTATGTTTGCGGCCATGTCACAATATATAGAGTTTGTATGTATGCAGGCATATAAAACGTAAACACGAAAAGATATTTTATGTATTGCATTCAAATGCTTATTTATTAATATCTTGTAAATATGACAAACAAATACAATTTTCAATGTTATTATTTTTATCAAAATTGATAAATTGTTTTTCATTTGAAAAAAGCCTACTACGCTTATGCCTGTAAGTGAACTCTTACCCACTTAAACTGCATTTCAAATTTTTTACCACGGCAGAGAGTTCTTCTTTGTTTCGGGAATGAAAATTTACGTCCAAAGTGTTTTCCTTGGAGTTAAAGCGGAATTAAAAAATTGTGTGCAAAATAAAATAAAAATCATTTAATTAATTTTTCTCAAAAAATCATTTGATAATTTTTCTTTATTTCAAATTTAAATTTATCAGACGAACTAAAAAATGATTACTTCGTTTTCATCTAATCACGCATAGTTTTTGAGATATTAACAATTCAATGTTGTACTTTTTTGAAAAAAATTATTATATGTTGTTATAAGTAAAATATTTATTGTACGATTTGCTAGGTTTTGAACTTCACAAACAACTTTCGAAATGATTTCCATTTTGTAACAAACATAATTGGAATCGTCTTCTAATAACAGCGACCATGTTGAAATTTCCTAAATTTTCTTCTATTTTATTGCAGGCATCATTGATTCGGGCAACCAACTGTTCTCTAGACCTCTCCTTTCAAATAATAACTCCACATAAAAAGCTAGTGGTGTTAAATCTGGAGACCTAGTCGGCCAAGCTAGAGTGGAGGTCCGTTGCGACCAATCCATCCAGACCCCCATAATTGTGTTCCACAGTGTGCAGGTGCTCCATCTTGTTGATTCAAGAAAGTATTTCTCATGATGAGTGGACCTGAATCTAGCACAATGGGATCATTAAAAAATTGAAGATTGTGTGTTTTTCACAATAAACAAATTTTTAAAGTAAATTCTCAAAATGATCAACGGTAACTGTTAACAAAACGGGTTTGTTTCATAAAATAATTGAATGTAAATTGGTCATAATCTGTGAATTTAAGCGTGAGTTATTTAAAATTTAAATTTATTAAAAAATAAATTATTAAAGCTCTAGGGAATATATGGATAAGGTATGCGTTTTGTACGAGGCTAATGGAGCTCGGACGATTGCTTACAACGGATATATCGAACATTTGCGGGAAAACGGCTCTTTTACAAATAGACCTAGAAAGACTGCGTCGTGAAGTTTATAATAATCCAAAAATCGGAATTTTAAAATCTATAGTGCACAGGCAAATTAAAAAAGAAAATTTCCATCATTTTTATTATCAAACGGTACAAAACATTTTGGAAAATGGGAAAATATTAAGAAAACGTTTTTGTGATAATTTTTATTGATGAAGCTGCTTTTACTCAGCATGGGATGTATAAATTTACACAACTCACATTTGTGGTCAACAAGCAATCCCCATTTAAAAATTGTAAACCATTATCAACATAAATTTATAGTGAATGTTTGGTGTGGTATTTTTGGAGATGAAATACTAGGACCGACCATACTTCCCGATAGATTCAAAATATTTAAATTTAAAAAAAAAACAATTTGAAGAACTACAGGAAGAAGATCCATTGATAAATTTGTAATGTATGTGGTTTATGTATGATGGGGCTTCAACCAATTTTGCAAGAAGTACGATCGCATTTAAATACTTTGTTTCCAAGGCAGTGGATTGTCAGCGGAGGACCTGTACAGTGGTCTTCAAGATCACCGGATCTAAATCCATTAGATTTTTACCTCTAGGGCCATTTAAAAGCTAAAATTTATTCTTGATCTATCTCAGATGAAGAAATCTTAATTATGAGGTGTATGTAAACACCTTTTAGAAGTGGTGATGTCGATCTTAGTCACCAGCCGCGCCCTGGACAGTCTCGATAGTTTGAAGCTGCGGAATTGCAAGCTCTATTGAATGAAGACTCAACGCAAACGCAACAAGATACTCAGCTAAGAGTCACCCAAACACCTATTTCCAAGCAATTGCACCAAATGCGTAAAATTCAAAAACTTGGAAGGTGGGTACCTCATAGGTCAATGTATGAACACGTGCCTGCATTGCTTTCCCGACAACAAAGAAAGGACTTCTTGTGGAAAATTGTGACAGGTGATCAAAAGTATATTTTTTTACGTTAATCTCAAACGTAAAAAGTCGTAGATAGATCCCGGGCATCCCAGTACATCGACGCCGAAACAGAACATCTACTTAATGAAGATTCTCCTGTGAATCTGGTGGGAGATGAAGGCCATTTACTGGGCAAAGAAGCAGGTAAGTCATACTGCTGCATAAAAACGCGCGACCTCATGTTGCTCGCGTGACTCAAAAGACCCTCTTGATCTTGAGATGGGAAGTTCTCTCGCATGTGGCATATTCACCAGACCTGGCCCCATCCGACTACCATTTGCTCAACGCAGCATTCCTTAGTTTTCAGTTCAAAAGGCTGGCCGATGTGCATAAATTCTTCGATGACTTTATCGCGTCGAAACCTGCAATTTTCTTTCGCGACGGCATTCGTCTGTTACCTGAGTTATCTATTTCAAGGTGTATGACCTAAGTCAAACACCTAATACTAGAATATGTGAGGCTTATAATGATATCAAATGAGACAGAAACGTTTTTGTAAAAGTTCGCAATTCGTTTATGAACAGCTGTTTGAAATGCGTAACCGTTAATGGTGATCATTTTGAGAATTTACTTAAATAATTATAAATAATATTATTTAATACAAGTTCATATTTGTACCAACATACTTGTGCCTAATAAAGGAAATACAAAATTTTTATGTGAACTTTTATTTTTTTTAGATAACATAATATAGCAAATATGACTTGAGATTTTCTGAAAGATAAGAGTCAAAACCATGTTTCCATCAAAAATATTTACTAACGTAGAGTAATTGTTAAGAGTTAAATGGTACAGGAACGAAAAAAAAACTTAAAAAAATAGAATTCTAAAAGTTTTATTTAAATTTGAAATAGTTTTTGACTAAATAGTCATAATTATTACACCTTACTTAAAAGAGAATAATATCAGTTTTTTAAATTAGTACTTGAAAATAAAAATAGTTATTTCTCAAGATATTGAAGTTTCTCTAATACAAGGTGCTGTGTTGGAAGGTTATTCTTTAAACTCTATAACTTGATAGGAGGTTTTAACGTGCGAAATGATAGAAGTAGCCTCACCTTCGTTTTGATCAAAGAATCCAACGGTATCATTCGTGTCAGCTACTTTAGGAACATCCTGCATTTGAAATTCAATCCAAACTGTTAAAAGTAGCTATTTAGCTCATTCAGAATGTGCGCGTTAATGCTAGTACAATAGTCAATGCTATCTTCGAATCCGGACTATTTTCTGTAGAAGCCAACCTTCCTTTAGTTTATTTTTCTGTTACGCAACGAGGCCTGTTTGCCATCAAATTTAGTTACACCAACCTTTTATTATTATTTAATTTAAGCCTTATTTTTGGGACGTGCTTGTTTTAATACTAGTTCTTTTACCCTGTGTTGATACGCTAGCTATATTATAGTTATTATAATCTTTGTAAAATGTATTTGTTGGTTAACCGGATGATATTATAAACCAAAATATTAAAAATTACAATTAATAATTAATAACATTCAAATGAATGCGTTTTTCACATCCACGTAAAGATCGCACGATAAATTATTTGTTATACTTAAGACATTCATTTATTTTATATTTTATCTTGATTAAAATTTTGAGAATGCGAATTTGCTAAAACATCTCAAGAACCAATATAAATCTATACTTGTACGATATTTTTTTGTCGTGTGAAACAGTGATCACTTTTTACACTTTACAATTCATCGTGGTTTTTGGAGTACTAAATATGTACCAAATGTGTACCAAATATCACGGAACGGTGATTTATTCATCTTCTAACATTCTTGCTTGATTAGTTATCTAGTAGTTATCAAATGGCAACATCGGTTTTACTCTGTGCTGTGAAATTGCCGCCTGGTAAAATGGACTCTGCTAGATAGCTCGCCTAATCTTTCATCCCAATTCTTGTGAGCACCGGCATATATCAAAATGTCATTCAATCGATATGTGATATGTCAGTAGAACAGATATCGTATCATTTTCTCGAATTTGCTTTTTCTCTCTTTGAAAATTCAAGTACCTTCCGGTTCATTTCTTCAGCAATGATATTTATTTATAAGGTTCTCTAAACATTTGTGGGCTTACTCGCAATAATAAAAGTAATGAAATGAAAGGAACTTAGCATAATTACAATTTTAATAATCTATTATCGTACTTGAAGATCTTTATTTATATTCCTTGCGACATTTCTTTACAAATTTAACAATTTTAATATTTTGCTTAAAGTCGGATGATTTGCGTTCTAAATTATTTTAAAATTTTTGTTGACAGCGGTTCGATGATTTAGCTGCACATGTTCAATTCTTCAAAGCCTTAACTGAAAAATCTGTGTCGCCTAATTTGATCGTCAGATCAAACGTTACGTCTAATTTGATCGTCTGCTTCATCGTTGACAGAATAATTAGTCGGAACTATCTGTTGGACTTCATCAAATAGATTTCGCAGCTCCTAACTTGTTTGACGCTTTGTTAATATCTTTTAAAGAATTTAATTTATGAAAATTCGCCTCAATAATACTTTTGATACATGTGTACTACACATACACACAAAAATGATTATAATTGTCACATAAATATTAAAACAGATTTCAAATTTTCTAATCTCTATAGACAAATTAAGCAATACCTACATTACCTTAAGAAAATACAAAAACTGATAATTTTTCTGTTTTTATATTCTCTATTTAAATTTTGCGTCAATGTTTGTGGATGGTGACCAAATCATGTGATCAATTGAGCCCCTACCTAAAGCCCTATTTTATTGATATGTTGCACACATACGTATGTATCACCAGTGGCAAGGCTTTTTATTGAAATTTGAAAGTGATTGGATCACAGTTTCGAGATGCTATATAATTTTTTAGAAAATAACTAGGTTATACCGTTTATCGTTTTGATTATGAACAAGTAATATCTTTACAACTTTATCTCAACACTTTATTAACCTCATAAAATTATTATTTTTCCATCTCATCGCAGGTTTGTTTGCGGCACATAATTTTATATTTTAAGTAGAAAACGAAAAACAACTAAATGATATTCGTGTTCAACAAAATAGAGGGACAACACCCGACTTTCTTTTACCACGAAAATATACATTGATCTCGAATACGAGGACATCACACTTTTAGTAAAAACTGTCTTTTTTGACAAGGTCAATCGTTACTGAAAATCTATTCTTTAAATTTATTTAAATATTTTAATTCTTTGTCGTTTTTTTCTAAATGCCTTTTCAACATCATTGCAAAAATTGACAAACCTAATACAGACAAACCTAACCAAATTTCGTAAGAATCTCCCAATTAATAAAAAGGCTTAAGTATGAAGTTTCTTTCCGAATAGTCAATCCGTCTAGGCTTAGGATATGCTGAATTTAGGTGAACTAAAGTTTTTTTTATCAATTCTTGTCATTTCTGGCAAACTTTTAAAAAGTATCGGAACAAATTTTGTTTGAAATTTAATTTTTTTTTTTTTTTTTTTTTTTTTTATTGGTAACTATGCGATCTGTTTTGGGGCTCAAGGCTCACCCTGCTCTTCCGCGGTTATGCTTTTAACGTCCTTACTTTACGCCTTGCGGCCAACTCGAGGACGTACGGCTATAGGACCGATTTTAAGACCATCTGCCCATTGCAAGCTCCATGCCAGCCTATACCAGCATGGAAGATGGGTCGGCCCATGAGTTTTGCACACCGACAGGGGGTCATAGATGTGTTACATTTCACCACAGATCGAAATCTGTTGATGAAATTTCACTTTGCATCCTGCCCCTATCGGGATTCGAACCCGGTACCTCCCGATCCAAACGCCAAAGCTTTAACCACTGTGCCATTTGGTCGGTGAAATTTAATTTACAATCATTTTATTTTTAATCGTTTCTTCGTAAAAGCTACATATTTTTCAAAATATTTGCAAAAAACTAAAACGCTCCTATGGAAGCTGCCACTACCGGTGGACCGATTTCGGAAAAACATCATTCACTGAGGCCTCCCAATTGTTGGAAAAAGGTTAAATATAATTTTTAATCCCGACCAATCAATCCTCTGGGCTCTAGAGGGGTCGAATTTTTATTAAAAATCAGTGTTTTTCAAAAAAAGCCATTTCCGCTTAATTTTTGAAAACTGATTTGGTATTGTTTCAAAATTAATTTACAACTGTAAATTCGAACTGTATCGTATGTGAACCGATGTCGACCAAAAATCATTGGGATCTCCCAATTTAAGAGAAAAACTAAAGTATGAAGTCATCTCGTTTGGCCTGTAGAGAAGCTATAGACATATAGTCACACACGCATATACACAGAGATTTTATTAAAAACTACTTTTTTTGACTTCCGCGATACTGCGAATTAACAAATCTGCAAAAATCACGATGTCAAAATTGTTCATGATTACTATTTACTAGGTAAACAAAAGTAAAATGCGGAATGAACGAAAAAATTTAAATGTTCTTAGGAAATTTCTGGGAAGCAGGTGGTTTCAAGGACCGGTGTAAACCAGTTGTGTTGACTTTGGATATCAAAATTGAAATTTTATTATCTTACTTTTTAGTAAGTAAATTTGCTTTATTTTGATTACAAATGTTGAATTTTATAGATATAACTCGAGATAGTTATAAAATAATAAGTGTTTTATGATATAAATTCAAAAAATTTGAAATTTGAATTCAAATTTGAAGAATTTGAAAATCCCTGAAAAAATTTCAGGGATAACGGTAAAAACGGTTATTATATTAAAAAATTTGTTTTTAGCCTATTTGAGTTAATTTGTTGTCTCAGACTTTATTCAGTTTTAGCTCCTAAAATAATGATTTTAAAATTGTGGAATTTAAAATTTTGTGTAGAAGTATGGAATACAGCAATACACATCGTAATCTAACTCGTAATGATATGGACGAAGCAGAAGGAATGCTTCGAAGTGAAATAAGCCAAGCAGATGTTAACCGTCATTTTAATGTGTCCCGTAGCGTTATATACAGGTTATGGCAACGACAATGTATGACTGGGAGTCCATACGCGCAGCATCCAGGTCAACTTCAGCACAGGACCGTTATATTCAACTGCAAGTCCGCCGGGAGCCAACTTTCACTGCTCGACAATTATAGTCACGCTTGTGGGCAATTGAAAACATTTATGTTAGTGACCAAACCATCAGTAATAGACTTTACGAAAACAATCGCCACACTCGCTGTCCGTTGAGATATACACTGATACGACATGGAAATCTAGAGCTTAGAAAAGATTGGTGAGAAAATCATAGAAATCGGACAGAAATGGCCCACATTTTTGTTCACTGATGAGTTAAGATTCGGATTTCACCCAAATACTAGGAGAACAAGAATATGGAGACAACCTGGTAACGCCGAAACGCTAAGAGTAGTGCAAGGAGCGCACAGGTACAGTAGATTCACTGATGGTATGGACTGGAATTATGAGTGGTAAAAGAACTAATCTCGTTTTTCCAGAAGGTAACTTATCGGCAGCCAGTTATATCTATGAGATACTGGAACCGGTAGTGCTTCCATACACACAAATCGGATCACATCTCATCTTAATTCATGACAATGTCATGCCACGCGCAGCAAGAATCACAACAGATTACTTCCAACCAGTGTAACAGGAAATCCATGTGTTACCATGGCCAGCACAATCCCCAGATCTAAACCAAATTGAACACGTATGGGATCAACTTCTATGAAACATTCTGCCACATTTAGCATCAATAACAACGCGAGTGCAACTATGCTATCTCCTTCAAGATCACAAATTCCACAAGACAGCTTCGATATATTGATTAGCCAGAAGATGTCAATCTGTCATAAATGCAACAGGAGGCAACACCACTTATTAGAAAACAAAAATAACTACTAATTAAATGCATTAAAAAGAAATTAAAAAACTCCAAATTTGGGCAAAATTCGTAAATTTGTGTTTTTCTTCCGTAATCGTAATATAACCGTTTTACCGTTATCCCTGAACTTTTTTTGTATCGATGTATTTTCTAGAAACAACAAAATTAACCCAAATTCAAGGCCATGGCAAACATGAAAACCATGTGCTCCATTTTACACTTTTGAATTGTGTATTGCATCGACGTTATCTGTAAAACATGTACAATACCTCCCACACGCGATTTTAATTAAGTGAAGTCATGTAAAGTAATGTACATTTTGAACATAATTTGCAAATAACTTTCAAATGAAGACTTAATAATTATTACTGAGTACATACTTAATGAATAATAATTATTAATTATACAGACAAAAGTAGTTTGTATGTAGAAACCTTGAATGGTAACGGCATTATCACTTGGCAATAACTAGGAACGTTTTTTTATACAGATTTCTCATTTATGAATAAATGGCTGATATTTTGCTATTAAATTAATCACATATAATGTAAAATATTACAAATTATCATTCAAAATAATAAATTTTCTAATAACAAAATAATCATTGTAGTTGTATAATTTTGTAAGCTGATTCGAGATAGTTTATGATGCCATTAATTCATAAATGAGAAGTATGTTTTTAAAAAAAAACCTCGTAGTTAACTAACGTTTTAAAGTCAATGCAATCGGTATGAACTAAGCAAGCCTTAATGTCAGTGAAATCCACTGATTTATATAACTCATGGATATGGCATACAGAAAAAACTATGGTATAAAAAACAAAAATAAAAATCGTACCTAATGTGCAATAGAGAAAGCAGAAATGTATCTTCCTTGTCTAGAATTTCGAATTTTCGGAAATCAAATTCAAATTAGTGTCAGACTACAAAAAACAGTTAAAACTTGATAAAATGCATGCAATGCGAGATTTCAACTTTGTTTATTTTTATTTACGTTTAACATTTATGTCGAATTTTCCATTTGTTTTTGGTTTTTGTATGTTGTTCATTACAGATATGTACTTCATATTTCAAAAGAAAAATACGAAAAAATGATTTAAATATTTTTTGAAATTAGGCAGCAGTGTTTTATATATTAAAGTATGATTTAAAAAATAACAATTTTGAATATTTTTCTGTCTATCCTATGTTTATTAGGAAAAAGAAAACGATTTCAAATAATTTTCGGAATTGTCTTGGTTCCAGTGCGGCTCTTACTTTACATTTTCGGTAATACGATTTTCGAGTAAGAGGTGTATATAATATAGGGTTTTCCAATAAGAGTGATATGATTCGCAATAATTCAATTGTTGCACTTGCTGTGTGGCACGTAGCCCCGTCTTGTTGAAACCAAATGTTGTCAAGATCAACTTCTTCCAATTTCGGCCATAAAAAGTTGGTTATCATCGATCGGTATAGATACCGATCTCCATTGACAGTAACGGTGTTATCAGCTTTATTTCGAAAAAAATACGGACCGATGATTCCACCAGACCAAAAATCACACCAAACTGTCAATTTAGGTGAATGTAATGAATGGTTTTTCATGAATAATTTGTGGGTTTTCTTCGCACCAGAATCGACAGTTTTGTTTATTTACCGCACCACTCAGATGAAAGTGAGCCTCATCAGAGAAGATGATTTTGTTGCAATTGGAGAACGATTATTTTGATAATAAAACTAAATAATTTGTAAACGTTGTTCTTGCATATATCTCATCATGATTAAATTGTAAACATTACTGAATACAATGAAACAAAAAATGACAGATCATGACATATTATAAATGGCCGAAACGTCACTTAAAAATCATATCATTCCTATTGGAAAACCCATTACAAGCGAGTGGAATATAAAAAAAGTTGTACCATATTTTGTTATTGTTTTCTATGGAAATTTAGTTTTGTGCCGTATCCATGAGTTATATAAATCGGTGGTGAAACCTGTTCATTTTCCCGCCAAGATGCGGTATGAAAAGACCTCTAGCAGCGTTTAAATTTTCGAGAAATTTTATAAATAATAAAACAAACCAAGAACAGCGCAATAAATTCCAAACAATCCACACTAATGGCTGCGTATGGGTGTGCCCGCCAAGCAGCACAGCAGTTGGTTTTGTTTTAGTTGTAAAATCGAATTGTGTACCTTTTTTGGGGGATCCGTTCAGAACTGCATAATTTAAAACTGCATTTTTCAAAACGGCATATTTAAAAACTGCATTTTTCAAAACGGCATATTTAAAAACTGCATAAGGTACAAAACAGCATTTTTCAAAACAGAATATTTCAAAACGGCATAAGGTACGAAACGGCATAAGGTATAAAATTGCATTTTTCAAAACTGCATATTTCAAAACGGCATAAGGGTTAAAACGGCATTTTTCAAAACGGCATTTTTCAAAACGATATATTTCAAAACAACATTTTTCAGAATTGCATTTTTCAAAACTGCATGTTTCAAAACGGCATAGGTACAAAACGGCATTTTTCAAAACGGCATATTTAAAAACGGCATTTTTCAAAACTGCATATTTCAAAACGGCATAGGTACAAAACGGCATTTTTCAAAACTGCACAAGATAAAATGAAATATTTCAATCGATTATAAATCTAGAATTATCTTTTCATAAATTTCTGGAATATGATCAACAGGTACGGTTATTTATTAACATAACACGATGAAGTTTGACATGAATGACATTTTTGAACGATCCTTGGACCAAATTCTAGGATAAAGTCAAATGAAAAGGGACTTGCCTATTTCTTGGTCGATTAAGATCAAACTTCACATGTTCCTGTGGTAGACTTGAATTTACAAATGAAATTGATTATGGCAAATTCTACATGTTTTATACAAAAACTTTAGTAGGTATGTTATAAGAAAAATTTACCTTCATTGGAATTACAAATTATTTGAAGATTTAGTATGCATATAATATTCCCCTTCACCTAAATTTTTATATAGAGCATCTCCTGCAAGTATTTACTTAAATTATAGGGTTTATCGAAAAATTCGATTCTAAGATATTAGTTTCAAGATATGTAGCGTTATTAACGTACGTCGCCACTACAATTTTTGTTTGAGGGTTTTTCCTATTTATGGTCCTGCCCAAGACAGTACATTTTTAAGAAATCACAACAATGTTATGTTTATCGCACCTATATAGTACGGTGTATAGCATACGTTTACATCAGAATATCGTATATACTACATCGAAGCTCAGGTATATATTTGTACATATGACACCCGTGTATCGATTTTGTCCCAAAATGTGTGAAACGAAATGAGTGTAACCGGAAAGATATAGTAGTAGTATTTATGTTTATGTTAGTTGGTGACGCGCGTATAATTGGTTTGCTTTACTATACACATGCAAACCACGTGTCATTGTTTTTTGTTTATTCTAATAACCCATAATGAGATTTTTGATTCCTATATTGAGGAGCGCGATTGCACTCCTTGGTACTCAAAGGGTTAACTATGGTAAACGCCATATTTTTGTGCTGTTTGAAAAAATGAAGAAAAATTCGTCATTTTCGAACAATATGATTGGTCGAAAAAATTCTTTAAACGAATGAAAAGACAAACTAACGCAACACCGAATCCGCCTTTACAACATAGTGTTACTTTTTAAATATTTATGTATTTTCGATTTTTTTATAATTAATATTTTATTTTTAAAATTTATGAAATTTAAACATATAACATATAAAATTAATTTATTATAAAAAAATATTAAATATAAAATACATTAGCATGTTAAATAACGACACTCCACAGCTCGTGAGCAGTCGTAATGTTTTGAGAAAAGGAAATAAGCACCATACCAATTAAACCGATTCACCCGGATCGCGATATTTTGGTCCTGATCATCATAAAAATGACACAAATACGAACAAAAGAAAAATACAAATACAAAGACATAATTGTGTATTATACAGTGTATACGTATTTGATATTTTTTGCTTCACTCATTTTAAATGAGTAACTCACGGGACAAAATCGATATACTGGTATATATATTATGTTAAAAACGGATTGTAATAGTTTTATTAATTTGATGTTACTTAGAAACAGTGGGCGAAGTGCAACGGAAATACCTACTTAAATGTATCGAATATTTCAGCAGCAACGACAACGAATTATTATGTATTTATATGTATATTTATGTATTAAAAGAACCTGAATAAACGATAAATGTCGTTATGAAAAATGCCGTTTTGTACCTATACATCGTTTTGAAATATTCAATTTTGGAAAATGCTGTTTCAAAAAATGTCTTTTTGAAAAATGTCGTTTTAAGGAATGCCGTCTTGAAAAATGCAATTTTGTGAAATGCCGCTTTGAAAAATGCAGTTTTGAAAAATGCCGTTTTGTACCTATGTCGTTTTGAAAAATGAAATTTCGCAAAATGCCGTTTTGAAAAATGCCGTTTTGAAAAATGCCGTTTTGTACCAATATCGTTTTTAAATATGCAATTTTGAAAAATGCCGTTTTGAAAAATGCAATTTTGTAAAATGTCGTCTTTAAAAATGCCGTTTTGAAAAATGCTGTTGTGAAAAATGCCGTTTAGAAAAATGCAGTTATGTACCTATGTCGTTTTGTACCTTATGTCGTTTTGAAATATGCTATTTTGAAAAATGCTATTTTGTACCTTATGCCGTTTTGTACCTTATGCCGTTTTGAAAAATGCAGTTTCGAGAAATGCCGTTTTTTAAAATGCCGTTTTAAAATATGAAATTTCGACCTGGACCCCTTTTTTGGAGGTTATGATTAGCAGCATAGAGCAGGAAATTGATGATGTGGATTATAACCTAATGGTGCCGCGGTAGGTGCAACTTCATTCAGTATAATTTCTTTAAATTTCAATTTTCCTATTAAAATTACAAAATATTTAATTAGTTTTATTGGAAATACCTATATTTATACTCAAACTATGTTTTTGTATCATTAAACAAGCGAATAACCTAATATATAATTTACTTCTCGCTGCTGCTATTTGGTTGTTAAATCTAGTAATCGACATATAATTTGGAGGCTTTGAGATTTCAATAGTAATAATTCAAATTGTCATTTTTGAAGTTTTCGTACATTTTAGTCATGAGAAACTGCGAAAATATTTACACAAAAATGTAATCTTGTTTAATGCAATGCACATTAACAATTTAATGTTTCATTAGGATACAGCGGTAAACGCCGTGCAAATTACAAATAAAATAACATTTTGTCTTATTTTCATATTAAATTACAATTTCAAACCACTGTTAACTGTTTCAAGACTAAAATTGCTCCAGCCATAATAAATACCATAAATTCAAACGGCCTAACTTTAGCTTAGCTTAAGCAACTCAAACATTTGTATAACTTGCATCGGACATTTGCTACATATAATGATAGTGTAGAGTGCCAAGTAAATAATGAAATCATCCATGAACAATTAATAAATTATTACCAGGCACAGTCAATACTATGAATAGCAAACATTATTAATTTTCTACCGTACTAACAACGCATTGTCTTCAATATCTGTGCAATCTGGAATCGAACCTCTTTTTCATTACTTAAGAAAAATTGTGATAATATACAGACAGCTGCTGTTTACATGCCGAAATCACTAACTATATACAATAAAAGCTAACGATTCAAGGCGGATTCAGTGTTGCGTTCGTTCGTTCATTCATTAATTCAAACAATTTTTTCCGACCAATCATCTCTTGTGAAAAAATCCAGAAGAAGAAAATCGTCATTTTGGAGCACTATGATTGATTGATTGATTGATTGATTGATTAGACTGTAGAATCAAGTACTGGACAAGTGTCCCGGATAACGCCGGGCCTATTCCTACAGCCTGTTTACACATAACAATAAGAAGGATAGGAAACGTATTTTTTTTGGGACGGAACGATCCAGTTTCAGACACCTAGCGATCGTACGGCATAACACAATTCTAATCTACTTATAATCTACTAG
>CAVNVL010000059.1:0-15000 GCA_963691935.1 Nephrotoma guestfalica | reverse complement strand
GTATGTATGTATGTATGTATGTATGTATGTATGTATGTATGTATGTATGTATGTATGTATGTATGTATGTATGTTTTTTTTTTTTTGTTTTTTTTTTATTATAAGGTAGGTGGAAATCCATCATGGACGATGTAGGGGATAACATAGCTATCCACCACAACGGTGTGAGACTCCTACTCACTAAAACCACCTCCTGCATCCTTTCCCCCCGGAACGACCGCTAGGTATTACTTCGAAAGGGAAGGCGCCTGTACTAATTGTACGATCACATCTCCCACGCAACTAAGGGTACGGGCTATCTTGCTTGGCGACGTTGGCGTTCCAACCGTCGCAACTCCTTAATCGTTGTTGTTGCAAAATTTGCTACAGCAATCCATGCCTCTGGGGATGCCAGCATCACTTCAACTATGTTCTCTGGGGTAATATCAAATTGATCGATGACTCCAGCCAGCACTTCTCTATTTCCCTGGAACCGTGTGCATACAAAAAACACGTGTTCAGCATCTTCTACGGAATCTCTACAGGATGGACAATACGGTGAATCATCATGCCCAAAACGATTAAGGTATGATCGAAAGCATCCGTGACCTGTTAAGAGTTGTGTTAGGTAAAAGCCAACCTCGCCATGCTTACGGTTTATCCACGGGCCTATTTCAGGAATTAGTTGTCGAGTCCAATGTCCTTTCTCCGAACGGTTCCAACGCTGTTGCCAATCAAGGAGAGTATCCCCACTGTACGTTCTTGTGTTGTTCGCTCGCACCATTGGTCTATCCGGTGTTCCTCCAAGGCTATTTAAATATGACTTTTGCCGTTCCGCTGCCAGGAGATCAAATGGGCACATTCCCGCAATGACGCAGGCTGCTTCGTCCGAAAGAGTTCTGAACGCACTAATCACTCTAAGTGCACAACTGCGATATACGGAGTTAGAACTACGACGATAGGATGGTACCTGCAGCGCTCGAGCCCATATAGGGGACGCATAGAGCATTATAGATGTTACTACACCAGCTAATAATCTTCGTCGTCCTTGGCTCGGTCCGCCGACATTCAGCATTATACGGGACAGAGCCTTGCTAGCTCTGGCTGATTTCACACTTACGTATTTTATGTGCTCCTTGAATGACAACCTTGCATCGATTTGTACCCCTAGGTACCTTTTCGAGGGTTGCGAGAAAATCGTATGTGCTCCGATTGTAATAGAGATGGTCTCCAAAACCTTTCTGCTAGTTATAAGCACCGCTTCCGTTTTTTGTTCCGCCAGCTGCAACCCAACTGAGTCCAGCCATTGTTGGATTATATCCACCGTATCCCTACAAATATTTTCCAGCTCTTCCTTGTATTTTGAAACTGCTACGATGGCGATATCATCGGCAAACCCAACTACCGTCGCCTCCTCAGGGACCTGGAGTGTGAACACATCGTCATACATAATATTCCAGAGCATTGGGCCGAGTACAGATCCCTGGGGGACCCCGCATGTAACTGTGTACTCCTTGCACCCTTCATTCGTGCGGTACTGCAAAGTGCGGTCTTTAAAGTAGCTTGAGATTACCCGCTTGATGTAACAAGGCACATTCCTGATATTAAGGGCGTTCATAATATGTTCCCATCTTGCTGTGTTAAACGCATTTTTAATATCTAGCGTAACAATAGCGCAGTATTTTTTACGGCCTCCTTTCCATCTGCTGCCGCTGATGGCGTCTTCTGCCAGCTTGGTAACGAGCTGAATAGCATCAAGAGTTGAGCGCGCTTTGCGAAACCCGTATTGGTTATGGGCAAGGTCTCCAGATGATACGATAGCTTCTTCTAACCGATTACCAAGCAGCCTTTCAAGTAATTTCCCCGCACCATCTAACAGACAGATTGGGCGAAATGATGAAGGATCTTCCGAATGTACTTTACCCTTTGGGATCAGTATCAGCATCTGCTTCTTCCAAATATCTGGGAATGTTCCTTCTCTTAGGCAAGAGTTATACACTTCCAGGAACTCCTCGGGCTTTTCAAGAATCGCAGCCTTTAAGGCGACATTTGGTATATAGTCCGGACCTGGCGCTTTCTTGCTGGGAATTCTCCTAGATGCGGAAATTAGTTCATCAATCGTGAATAGCGGAACGTCGTCCACTACAATGACACTCGAGTGAATAGTCACTGGTTTGCGAGGAAACAAGGAAGATACTATAGTATCCATCAGAATAGGGCATGTTGGTGCTGCACCTCTTGCAAGTTTAAGCTTGGACATTACCATCTTGTACGGCCTACCCCACGGGTCATCCTCAACCTCATCACAGAGGGACTTCCAGCATCGTCGCTTGCTTTGTTTAATGGCCACCTTAAGCGCACCCCGCGCTTCCCTGTATATTTGTTGTAAGCTGAAGAAGGAGCTGGTGTTTCTACCCCGCTGGGAAACGCGCCTTGCACGATTGCACTTTCGCCGGAGCAATGCAATTTCCTCATTCCACCAGTAGGCCGGAGGGCGTCTTGGATTTAACCTTCTTTTAGGCATTGTAGCGTTACATGCATTGGTAATGCTGCCTATTAACTGGGACGCCTTGGTGTTAGCGGTGTCCGTCAGGTTAGAGCCTCGGAGCATAAACCTGAAGATGTCCTCATTGAAAGCGTTTGTCTTCCATCCCGCAATTTGTATAGTATTACTTGGGCGTATTCCATGCAGTTCACACAGGATGGCCTGGTGGTCACTGTGCGTGTAAGAGTCGCAAACCTCCCAAGTTATTCCTCTCCTCCAGAGAGATTCGCTAGCAAACGTTAGGTCTATAATAGAACCAGCATTACCCCTGCTGAATGTATATGCAAAGCCGGTGTTGCACAGGACAACATTCAGAACTGAAAAAGCCTCCAGAAGGGCCTGACCTCTTCTATTTGTTTGAGCGCTGCCCCACTCCGTAGCCCACGCGTTGAAGTCTCCTGAAATTACTACGGGACTACGACCTCTTACGTCCAGAACTAAGCAATCTAAGAAGTGGATGAATCGCTCGATTGGCTCATTTGGAGGGGCATAACAACTGAAGATATGTATGCCATTAATTTTTGCTCGAACATATCCGAAGGAACCTTGCTGGCTTTCTTGAATGGCCAAGCCAGAGCATGCCCAGATTGCTGCCTTGCCACTATGGTCCCTCACCCATGCAGCATCATCCAAATTTTTGTACTGTTCACATAGTATTGCGACGTCTGGCTTCACTTCATGTATAGCCTGCCATAGGAGGTCCTGGGCAGCCTCACAGTGGTTTAAGTTCAGCTGAAGTAGCTTCACCTTCTACGGTTGCCTCCCATCACCAACCGTCGTGCTGGGCAATTACCCCTACCGGTGATGTGAGTACCGATAGCTTCTCCATTCCCCGAGCGACAGAATGCACACTGTGGTTCCTGTTCACAGCTTTTTGCCTTATGGCCAGCTCTGCAGCACCTAAAGCAAAGGTTTGATAGGTCAACTTCGCTCTTGCATGTGGCCGCTCTGTGACCTGATCTCCAGCATTTAAAGCATCTCACCGGGCTAACTACTTCTCGTATACGGCACCTAACCCAGCCTATACGGATTCTGCCAACCTCAACCATTTTACGAGCTATAGCCGTTGGTATTTTGACAACCGCTATCTGCGTACCTCTGTGCGCAGGTCTAAGACTAGTCACGATATTCTCATCGAGGATTTTTCCGTCATCGAAGTCCATAGTTATAGCGTTAAAGACCTCTTCCTTTGTTGTCACCTCGTCAATGTCCCATATCTCCAGTGTGCGCTCATCGGAATCGGCAAGAGTCGCAACTTCTAGTTTACCGTCAAGGTACGTCTCAATTTTACCGCGCATCGTATCAAGGTTGGCACTATCGCATGCCGACATTTGTATTTTCAACAGTAGATACCCTCTCTCGGTTTTATGGACCTGGGTCACACTATTTCCGACACTCTCCAAGGCAGGATCTATTTTTATTCCTTTCAAAACCTCTGCGAACGAGGCTGGGCTAGTGGTTTTGATCATCAGTGCGGCGGGTCTCGAAGGTCTTCCGCGGCGCCTCCTCGGTTTCCTCCCTACCACCTGCCACTCACCTGTTACTTGCCTCCCACGGGTCTCTTCAGGATTTTTGTTTGTGCCCAGTGGAGGGCGTGTATCCATGCTTCGGCTTCCTTGGTCTTCCACAGGTTTTGGAGTCTGCATTTTCTTTGCCTTCTTTCCCGTTCTCTGAGGGCTATCAGCTGTGTCCAGAGGTGAAAGGCATTTTATTTGCCTCTTATTCTTACTGGCTAGAGTACCCTGGTTCGATTCTCTAGCCGTTTCGTCTTGAACAGCGTCCTCCGTTTGCACAGCGACGTCAACGCCGTTCCCTGCCCTGAGAGTTACATGCCGGAATGTGGATTTTAAAAGACCAACGATCCTTCGTATTTCGTGGTGGACGTTGCTTTTCCCTTTTATGAACTCTGCCAGCTCCTCCAATTGCCTACCCATGCGCTCCATTGGCTCAATCCTCCTTCCGAACTGAAGAGCCTCAGAATCCTTGATATCCGATGTTGAACTAGTCCTTGTATGCCCGTGAGTTATTGAACCGGACTTAGGCGATCGGGGTAGCCTACTCCGCTGCTCGAACGGATTACGGTTCGTCGCTGAGGTGGAAGGAAAACTTGTAGTTATATCTGCAACCACAGCCAAGTTTCTAACTGCAGAAGCATTGCGGTCGCTGGATTTCGACGGTGTTGAGCCCGCTTGCTCACTCAACAATACCGCCGGTACTGGGTTTCCGACTCCCTGCACCCTAAACATTTCTTCCCCTTCTTGAGCCATGGTGGTTTTTTAATCGGGGTGTCCATCCCCTAGCATTGTATACCTCCTGCCAGGTAAGAAATTCAGCCGCCTCTTACATGAGGAACAGACGCTGTTTGAAGCCGCACCTCCTGGTGAACAGACGCTTCTTGCAAGTTTTGGTCCACGAGTGGTATTTTATTTCCCACTTACCCGCCGGTGTACCGGTGAGCGCATCCCCCTATCCGCCACCTGGGGACGTGCCCGATAGGAGACTTGCAACTCCCACGGGTGTATGTATGTATGTATGTATGTATGTATGTATGTATGTATGTATGTATGTATGTATGTATGTATGTATGTATGTATGTATGTATGTATGTATGTGTGTATGTGTGTATGTATGTATGTATGTATGTATGTATGTATGTATGTATGTATGTATGTATGTATGTATGTATGTGTGTATGTATGTGTGTATGTGTGTATGTATGTATGTATGTATGTATGTATGTATGTATGTATGTATGTATGTATGTATGTATGTATGTATGTATGTATGTATGTATGTATGTATGTATGTATGTATGTATGTATGTATGTATGTATGTATGTATGTATGTATGTATGTATGTATGTATGTATGTATGTATGTGTGTATGTATGTATGTATGTATGTATGTATGTATGTATGTATGTATGTATGTATGTATGTATGTATGTGTGTATGTATGTATGTGTGTATGTATGTATGTATGTATGTATGTATGTATGTATGTATGTATGTATGTATGTATGTATGTATGTATGTATGTATGTATGTATGTATGTATGTATGTATGTATGTATGTATGTATGTATGTATGTATGTATGTATATATATATTTATATATTGTTATATATATATATATATATATATATATATATATATATATATATATATATATATATATATATATATATATATATATATATATATATTTATGTTTATATATTTATATATTGTTATATATATATATATATATATATATATATATATATATATATATATATATATATATATGTTTATATATTTATATATTGTTGTATATATATATAATTTATCTGGGCCTTCCAGAGCCTTTCTTTCTTTGTGTACTGCCCATCTCTCGCATTTTTTTAAGATTCCTCGCTACAGTACTTTTAGGAATGTTTAATCTTTCAGCTATTTCACGAATGGTTAAATTTGCTCGCGCCAAAATCAACATATTGCTTTTACACTGCTCACTAACTTGTCCCATTTTTTTTAACTAAAATTGCACTTTATTCGTTATTTGACTAGAATCATTTACAGAATAACTTAAACCTTACAAAATATGCACTATTTATACTCAAAAAAAAATCACAGGCAATAAAACATCTGCACCCTAATGACGATATACATCTGCACCCTAATGTTATGACGGCCGAGAACGGTAGGCGTAAAATAAAATAATTGCTTGACCAATTTTTTTGCACATCAGTTGCGGGGTTGTACCGGTGTAATTAAAACAAAAGGCGGTCCAACAAAATATTAATATTAAAGATTGAACTTCTATAAATCAATAAAACACAAACAAAAGCACTAGCAGCTGCATGCCATGTGCTCCATGTCACTTTAACGACACAACTAGCAAATTTGAGATACAAATTAGTCGAAGTTCGCCATTTGCTGTAGTTTGTAGATCGAATCGTATAGCTTCCGTTAATTTAGAATTACAAAATTTAGGATTATATAATAGAGTATTGACCTATGATTGAATATTCATTGAATATTTAAATAATTCATCAGATAATTCAAAATTATGAAGTGTTGAACATTTCGAAAAGTTACAACGAATTTTAATTCTATTTTTACAGTACAAATCAAACTAATAATGCCATTAATAGCATCTTGTATTAAATTAATATCAACTTGTATTGCAGTAAATTTATGTACATTGGGTAAGCTAAAATAGATTATTATCGTTTTTAG
Organism: Nephrotoma guestfalica; assembly: GCA_963691935.1. NCBI lineage: Eukaryota > Metazoa > Arthropoda > Insecta > Diptera > Tipulidae > Nephrotoma > Nephrotoma guestfalica. The sequence continues at coordinate 8,258 of CAVNVL010000059.1, read as the reverse complement.
TTTATCAGTGCCAGGTTCAAAATTCTCTAATCATCTTACATTTTTCGAAAATAAAGCTTAAAAATAACGCCGATCTCAAGACTTCCTTTTCATTGGTTTAACAAGTACTTGTAAAAGTTTAAAGCGACTTTATTCTGCTCTAACTTTGTACATCTGGGCATTGTAAAACTGGGGTTATTGTCAATCCGAAATGTACACCTCATTTACACCAAACAACTGCATTATCGTTGTAGATTTGATAATTAATTTCCATGCATTCTTTCAATAGGTATCGAATTTCATAAAATAAATAGCCAATAATATAATTTAAAAAAAAGTTTATTTTAATTGAATTGGCCTTTCAATCAATCACATATAAACTGAAAATGTATTCTAAATAAATATTGTATATTGGGTTTGTGTATATGACTCCGCCGATTTTTATTAAAATAAAACACATTTGCTTGTTTAGAAAATGAAAAAATATTTATTTAAAGTATGCTCCATCTGCAGCTACAACTTTCCCCCATCTTTCAGACAATTTTCGGATTTCCTTCCTGAAGAAATTCTGATCTTTGGAGGCGATCCAATCAATAAGCCAATTTTCGATTTCTGCGCGAGAACTGAACCGCTGTTCAGGAAAAGACGACTGCATCGACCGGAATAAGTAGTGACCTGAAGGAAGGTGAATACGGCGGGTGGGGTAGAACTTCCTGTCTTTTTAAATAATTTTTCACAACGTTTGCAACATGTGGTTTTGCATTGTTCTGAAAAATTAATTTGATGTGTATATTCACCCATTCTGGTAGTTTGTCCTCTGTAACTCGCTTCAAACGTATCAGTTATCCTCGGTGACATTGATAGCTTCACCTGATACCATCAATTCATAATATACCTCACCTTTCTGATCCCACCATCTCAGGCTTCACCAAAGATTTTTGCATTTGAGATTCTCATAATAAATCAATGTTTCATCTACAGTAACTATTCGATGCAAAAAACCTTTTTTCGTTGTCTTTGAAGCAGTATTTCACAAATGGGTTTTCGACGTTCGAGGTCTCATTCTTTTAATTCACGTGGAACTCCGTCGCTAGCTTTTCAAACCATTCCAATTGTTTGTAAACGTTGATCGATCAGATGGTCGAACAGTTGATCGATCAACATTAATTCTACAGCCAATTCTAATTGTGTTTGAGAAGAATCTTCAGCCAATAACGCTTCCAATTCAGCATCTTCAAATCTTTTGGGCGATTTTCCATGCTCGTTATCTTGAATGCCAAAATCATCATTTTTCGAATGCTCACCGTAAATTTCCACAAGCAAACGATAATTTTCCACTGTATTTCTTTGCAATAAAATAATGTAATAAAACTTCCCGCAAATGATGTTTATTTGCAATAAAATTCTTAAAATTTTTAACTGCTTCAAAATGTCGAACTTAAAAATACTAGTGGTTTACACCTCAACCAAATGTCGCATACTACGTTTGATAACTGTCATCATGCACTATAGAATTCCAGTATATCCTATTTATAGTACAAATAATCAGTACTAGCAACGACATCTATTGGGAAAGGGCGCAGTCATATTCACACAACCAATATAATATGCTCAGAAATGAAAACAATATAGCTTTATTGAATTATTTTTCATGAAATTTCGAGTGACTTCTATATCATACTTGTTTTTAATGTTTGCAATCTATTCTGGGCCGAAGCACTTCCAACTAGTTCGCAATTCTTTTTTAATGTCCTACGGTACGCCGTTGCCAGCTAAATCTAAGGGCACGGTTTCGTTTTACGTAGACCATGTTTACGTTTGCTTATTGCGTAGCATCATGATATAGTAGTGACATAGAGAAAGGGTTGGCTCACGTCGAAATATAGAGACAGGGGATCGTAGTTGTCTTCATTTATATATATAATCGCTCGTAATTAAATTCGAAGACTGTCCTTCGACAGCTTTAGTCACGGTGCCATATGATAGGTATATGTTATAGTTTTCGCAAAGTACAGGGTGGCTGAGACCAAATGAAAACGCTGTAATTTTTTTAATTTTGATTATTTTTTATTGAAATTTCGTGGAATATGTTGAAAACATATTACATTTTAAGAAAAACATGTTTCTGCTCGATATGACCTCCTTTGGCTCTGATTATTTGATTCAGTCTTCCATAGAAAGCATTGCATGCTGACCGAACGTGAGCTTGCGGAATTTTATTCCATTCTCGAACAAGAGCTGACTTCAATGCATCAACACTTTCGTATTTTTTAGTGGACACCTTACTCTCCAAAATGGACCATATGGAGAAATCCATGGGATTCAAGTCTGGTGAATGTGGTGGCCATTCTTTCGACGAAATCAGCCGCGGAACGCAATTTTGTAAAAATTGCTGTGTCGCTCGAGCTTTGTGTGAGGGTGCCGAGTCCTGTTGGAATGTCCAACGGTTCGTACCAAAGTGTTTACGTGCCCAAGGTAGCAACGCATCGTTTAGGATCTAATCTAATAATCGTCTACTCTCTCTGGCGGTACACCTCTTGGTTTAACTTGACTCCATGTTCGATGAAAACCAGACTAGTGCGTCCATCTGCAGTCACTGCAGCCCAAACCATAACATAAACTGGTGGTTGCTTGCGCATGGCAACTCTTGTGTCCAAATTATCGTTGAACTTGTGCTCTAACCAAACACGATCATTTTGTTTATTCACATACTGTTGAATGGTGAAAATTTTCTCATCAGAAAAGACAACTTTTGGAATCTCATCACGTTCGGCCAAGGCCTTCAATGCTCGTGTTCTTTCAAGCCTTAATTTTTTTTGTGCCTCCCTAAGATCTTGAACTTTTTGTATCTTGTAGAAAAGATGTAGAAACATGTAGACGTGCGGCTATTTGATTGGCTCTTTGACGAGGATTTCGTTGGATTCGTTTCTTCACATTTCGTATCATTTCTTTTGATGTTGCTGTCTTTTTAGGACCGCCTCTGTTGCGTTTAGCGATGCTACCAGTTTCGTTGTATCGAGTTCTGGTTCGATACACAAACATTTTATTCACATTCAAATGCTGGAGCTGACGAACTATTGCTGTTCGTGAATTTCCACCCAAATACAGTGCAATTACACTATTATGTTTGAATTCCATTACGATTTTTTTATGAAGATATTAATTTAGAACAATTATTTGTTGACCACATGTAAACAACTAACCAAACTTCAATCTGTCAAAAAATTGACGCGCGAAAATGACAACTACACAAATGACAGCAGAGTGAAATTAGTAACATTTGGTCTCAGCCACCCTGTATAGTCGATTACAAAATACCGAATTACTAAATTTCGGTTGTTGGGAATCCAGTAGTAGAATTTTACATTTCAACGATTTTGGTGTTTGTTTTTAAATCCGTTTCGGTAGTGAAGTACACTACATTTCATTAAATTTATTCTCTAAATGGAAAAAATAAAAACTAATTATGTAAAGTTGGTGTAAAGAAACACCAATCGAATATGTAATCGAATATTTAGAAAATCTAGGTTTATTATTTAAGTTTGTTTTTAGTACTGTTTATATTACTTTTGTCTATGCTCTCATTATATGTTGACTACGTATTTCTCGTTTGCTGTATTTTTTCGTTACATTTTGCAAATAAAACAATATTTTTCCTTAAGAGAGTTCAAAAGAGCCGGTGTGTATTGAGTTTAAATTAGTTTATACTTCGCACACTTTTCGTGCACTGATATTCATTTCAGAGTAAATTTTGAAGAACCGAGTATACTCGGTGTAGCACAGTCACAAATAAAAAGCAATGTTGCAGTGTGCAGAGTAAATTTACTCAGTTTGAATAAAAAAACACGGAGTGCTTATTGACAACGCATTGCTTGCTCGGGTTGAATTAAAAAATAGACTGACAATTCATATTTATCAAATAATTCAAATATCAAATAATTAAACCAGTTCTCTAGCAATTCGGATTCACACTTGCTTGCAAAACAACGAATCAATTACAAAGAAAATTAAACACAATCAAAAATAATAAACGACAACAAAGCGGTATATATAGTTATAAACAGACGTGAAGTAATTGTTCAAGATTTTGTATAGGCCAAACGGGACGTTCATTCAACATCAGATTTAAAGAGCATACAGACGAAATAACACACTCAAAAAATAACAAAACAACATTTAAATCAAACCACTCAGAACACTAATAATTGACCAAAATCTACTTAAATACAAGTCCTGCTAACACCATACACATGACATAAACAAAAACTAACTAAAAACGTATTAGTGTATAGTAAATTTTGGTTAGATAACTAAACCAGTGCACCTAGAATGCTACAGGCCACACTGCTTTCTATGTCTTCAAATTTATGTCTACAGTTTATTATTTGAATTGGAAACGGCAATCATGCTCATAAAAAGAATAAACGAAAATAAACAGGAAGCAAAATATGTATACGAGTGCTAAAAGTAACGTTGTCACATAACCGTAAGGTACAGATTTTATACGTGTTTCCATATTTAACACAATTTAAAATGCATAATTTTATAATAATATTATGAATTAATACTTACCAATAGCTTTTTAATTTATTAAATTTTAAAATATATTATTAAAATATTTCTCTTGTTGTTTGTTTGCAATTTTTTTCTATCAATATGACAGCTTAAACACAAAAACATTCAAAACAATCTTTATATTAGTGCTGCCTATAATAGTCAAAGAAGGAACTGACGACATAAATTAACGTCATATAGCAAAATTTTTAGAAGCAGTTTGGCCTGTAGTATTCCAGGTGCACTGACTAAACATAAATGTGTAGGTGCAGAAATAAAAAAAAATGGAAATAAAAATACCTGCATTGTTAGTGTAACCAACACACTCTTTGGTAGTTTTTTTTATATAGATACTAACAATGAGAGTTTGCGCAGGACTTGTATTTAAGTAGATTTTGAATTGACAAGCACACACACAGCGATATCAACAAAAATTTAGAAGGGTGCGAGAGGAAAAGGTGCGAGAAAAAAATAATTGGTTCTTCGTTTCAGATTTTGTTCGTGGTTTTAAATTGTTGGTTTTAATCGTACAAAAAAGTTGGAAATTTACAGATAACGTGTTATCCATTACTAATTAATGAGAAAATCAACACCAACACCAACAAGGTATATAAGCCAATATTGCAAGAAAACTTATAGTAAATATCAATAGAAAAGATTTTACAGTTTTTTTATAGTATAGTAGTTTTATTTTATAGCATTAAAAAATTGGTTGATAATGAGCGAATGTTACTCGAAACCGGTCCCTAAATTAATGAAGTATTTTTGTCCCTCTCTTTCGAAAGTTTTTTGCGCTAAAATTGTTTTTTAATATAAAAAGTAATAATTTTTATAGTAATTTGTCATTTTAAATTTTAATTTAAGCGTATTAATTTGCCGTCTTGCCATCTAATAGCCCTACAGTTTTTCCTGTGGGGTTATTTGACGGCAAAAGTCTAAGCCAATCAACAAACAAGTGACGACATAAAGAAGAATGTGCACAGGAAGGAAGTCACTTACAAGACAATATATTCAAGGATTCCATTATCGATAAAACGATTAATCGATAAATACATAAGCAAATAATTATTTAAAATTATCGATAAATCTATAAAAATTGACTTTAAATTATGCTGATACTAATCAAAATATTCAATTTGTTCAAAGAAGGAGGAAATTGTGAAGAATTTTTTTATAAAGTATTAAGTAGCAAAAAGCACTAATAATCCCTTGAACCCAACGTATTAATATTTTCCTGTGCACGTGCTTAAGCACCACCTATTCACAATCTCATACAACCACAGTAGATATCAACCAGCTCAATGTCAGTCAGTGCTTGAACAGCACTCCAAATGAGGGTCTTAATTATGTCCTGAATTCTTAATTCTGCCTCATTAGATGGTGGTTTCATTACACCACTTGTCACAATCAGATGATGAAAATGAGCATTTAAAACTTGCTGGGATTCGAACCAATTACCTTCTGCTCTCAGTGCTGGGATTTTTACGACTGACCACAACAACATTAATGCACTATACGGTTTTCAGTTCATGCATTGAATTTGTACATCTTCTGGTGCTGGTTACAACAAGATATTTACTTATCATTTAACATTTTCAAAATAGCAAGGTCTTTTTTTACAGTACATTACTAAATTAACGAGGTTGTAATGTGGTTAGATTTTAATAAATTTGTTAAGAAAATGCGATTATCGATAAAACCGATAAATGAAAATAAAATAATCGAATTATCGATAAATGCATTTTCACGATAAATTGGAATCTCTACCTTGTATTATCATATGAAATAAACATTTAGATACTTATCAAATATAACTTATTTGATTAACTTATACTTATCTTTATGTTCTAATTTAAAAAATAACCTTAAAAATTGGAACACCCTTTATATAGACAGACTATGTCTTGAGTAAGTTTAAAAACGAAATACACAGAAATAGATTTGCAACTCATGTTGTTTTTTAATTGCAATTATACATAGGTTCTTATGATCAATGTGACAATACAGTAGCTATAATTTAACTATAGAGCTGCATCAAGCGAATATGAAAAAAGGTTTTTATCAAAATTCGTCATCTCCACATCAAATTTTTTGGAAAGTAATGATGTGGACCAGTTTCGTTCGACCAATTTAGTTTAGTATCGATTTGTTCCTAATAAATTTTTCGTAAATGCCATACTTTTTAAAATATAAAATACTAGCGGATATCCGGCGAGCGCTGCAACGCCTTTTTGTAGCAAAGGATATTAACATATAGCTGATACCCGGCGTGAGCTGCATCGCAGTTGAATTAAATGATTTTTTTTTGTAGGTATGTGTATTTTTTTATTGAATGAACATATATTTGGATGATAATTATATTATTGTAATGATCTTGGTTAAACAATATTTTTGGTTTTGCCATTTGGTGCGTACATAATGCGTTGGTGGGTTTTCCGACGCGTGAACAGGCCACGTATAGCTGTCCATGTGAGACGCGCCATCAAAATGTTTTGATGTGGCTGTGCCACCTGTAAGAGTAATAAAATAATAAACTGTTATTTGAGCATCGAAATTGTGTGTGTCGTTTGTATTACCAGTTAGCAATGATTTTAATGGTCTGGTGGTAATTCGAAATGTGGCAACGAAACTTTTCCATTCAAACAGTACGAGTACATGCTAGGCTTTTCGTTTTTGTATTTTATTGCTTTTCAATAGGAACGCATTTTCTTCATTGGTCCAATTTCAACGAATGAAAGTGATTGGTAATCAACCTCCGAATTGTATTGAAATGCAATGCATTCAAATGAAACGATTTGCTGTTCTCTGAACAACTCTTGCACGATTAATTACGTTGTTGCCAGTATTCAACTGTTTCTGGGGATCGTGATTGTGGAGTTTGCACTCGATCAGTTTGCCGATATTCTTCACGTTGTTCATTTCGTTCGATGGCTCGTAACGTTTGAAGGCGTATGCGATTTGCACTTAAACGTAATCCACGCTTAGGGGAATTATATATTTTAACTTTTTTATTTTCATTTTTTTTTGTTAATATAATTAGAAAATCGAGTTGTCGAATATTTACTCTAAAGTATTATTATTTTTATTTCGTTTATTTGATTATTGAAAATTTAATTTTAAATTCAAATTAATCAGTTTTAAATTAATAAATATCTTTTTGAGTCCATCAGTTTATTTCGACGGATCGATACAATTGATTGATAACGCAATTCGTTTCGTACAATATTGCAGGGTCAACAGTATGCTCTTCTGTTCACTGAGGCGATTCCATTCCCAATTGTTTGGGGAGGGAACCCGATCCCTTCAAAAAATTATGAAACTCTACTCATTGGTATAAAATCCCTATCCAATGTTTGAAACTGATTGGATGAATTATGTGACAACTTATAAGGAGGGCTGCCTTGGCCTAGGGGACGGCCCCCGCGTATTCAAGCATGCCACTTATTTCATATAACCTTTTCCTTAACTCATATTTCTCTTAACTAATTTAAAAAAAAATTTAGTTCTACATAAATTTGTACCGGGGCCCCTAAATCTCGGAGTTCAACCACTTTAAAAATATCGTAAGGTTGGTTCTAGACAGACAACTTATACACTGTCAAAATCTTAAGACGATCGGTTGAGCAGTTTGCGGTATTTGGTAGCGTAACTTGTATACCACCTATTGTAAAAAATCCTATGCTTACGACCATACAGACATACGAGTAACTTGACTTTTATATATA
>CAVNVL010000058.1:0-24234 GCA_963691935.1 Nephrotoma guestfalica | reverse complement strand
AGGCCTCTAAAAACAGCTGCTATTGCTGTCTATTGGGTATGATAACACGCCGGTTATCACCGAGGATTTCTGCAGTGTGTGGTATAATAGCGTTAAACTTATGTCCGAAACCCTCTTCAATATCCGTTCACTGATAGAAAACAGGATTGGATAGCTAAACACATTATACCCTGAACGCGCCTACAACTAACAATGAGAGGACTGCAACCCTATCCCGGAGCATGAAAAATTTAAATGAATCAACAAAGTGGAATTTACGCAATAACCTAACTATACACTGACTTAGAAATCCATATTTTAAAACAAAAATGCTTATCCTACGGCTCGTGGTAATTTCTTACCGGTAGCCATAAGCATTTAACAGAGGAAAAATTAAAATTTTGGGGCAGTTCGGCTTTACGAACCAGGATACGGAATAGCACGCTTGATAATCTGAGAATGAGCAGCCCTTTATACCACCGAAAATGTCTCCGGTCGAGAAAGAGATATGCTCATTACATCAGGAAAACGTGTCGTTCTCCCTTGCTGGCAGAATAAAGCAAAACTGTTGGTTGTACACGGTACCGAAAAACCGTACAATCCGTGGAGTGAGTTAATAAATAAACTCTAATTAAATAAAGTTAAAATGGCTCATCGAATTCCAGATGCTACCACGAATATCAGTTCATTCCCGGAGTGCGAGTTTGGACAATGCCACAAATGAACTAATAAGACGTGGATCCAGCACTGGAATTCGACAATTACGAACCTTTTCCCGTGTGTGTGTGTGGCCTAACAATGCATCTGGTCAGGCATGTCACTAAGGCATAACCGCAGCCACACTCACACCGAAAAAGTTTTTCCACTTTTACATATTCAACTAGAGATTACTTAATTTGAAAATTAGTTGTATAGAACGCCACTTGAAACAGTGGGGCTTACATAAATATTTTTAATTTTGGAACTGGTGTTGTGCTCCATTTGGGCGCCACTTGAAACAGTGGTGCCTACATATAATACGATATAAGAAATTTCAGGAGGAAATCCTCAATTAAAATTGGGATTCATAAATGATTTCAGAATCTTTACTTATACCAAAAATTTGGGCCCCAGTTTGGGCGCCACTTGAATAGTGGTGCTCATATAATTTTAATAAATTTTTGGACCGAAAATTATTAGACCACAGGGAAACAGTTTAACCTCTGCTTATGCTGAAGGCCAAACTGGATCATAGAATTTTTGCCTTAGCTCGTGGTTGCACCACGTGCGGCTTAGGTATCCGCAGCTCAGTCAAGTAGAGGTACATTGGTCGTGGGTGATGGTGTGCACGAGCTGAAATTTTTCATTTCTAAAATATGTGTAAGAGACATGTAATGATAATAATTGGAGGAATATTTTTATACGAAATTTTGTACAAGGCCATAATATATACTACGGTACATACTTGTATGTTATATTGATTTACACACATCATTAAAATACCATCAAAAGCCACAGAACATACACGACTAACGAACAAAAGTTTATGGCTGAATTTATTTATTATATACATAGAATGTGCTTATACGTTCTTAACAATACAGTTATATGTAACGAACAAGATATAAACTATATGTGCTTTTTTGTAAATTCCATTTACTATTTTATTTGTTCTATGAAGCTTTACAACCTCATACTGAAAACGAAAAAAGAAAAGATGAGATGGAGAAAAGTTTTGTGTTTTTTGTTGGTGCTTTTCTTGTTTTATTGTTCATATATAATTTTATTTTATCTATTAAACAACTTTTCTTTTCATTTTCCTGCTATATCTTCTATATACCACATACACATTCAGCTTGAGCTTTATTTGAAATATAATAAAACTTTTATATTTCGTATTTAGATTTGGAAATCTATAAATCATATAGAAATACTCCGTATAGTGTTTCTGCTTATTAAGATTAAATATACGAGAAACTGGAGAAATAAATACAATTACGAAACTAATTTAATTGGCCTGTAGGAAGAGGCCGATACGCACTCGTGATGGTATAACTTAATTCTTTTAAAATAAAGTAAAATTATTTTATTGGCCGCGTAACAATAAAATGGACCGTAAAGTTTTCAATAAAAAATTGAGTTTGTGTTAGACATAATGTGTGGTAACTTTATAGTTATATATTCTCTTTTGGCAGATGGGTCTGTAGAGAATTTGTAGAAATTACTAGCAAAATAAAATTAAAATAATTAAAAATAACTGATAAAATTATAATTAATTTGATCAATAATATTCACTTCGTGCATGTAATAATTTGTATATTTATGATGCCGCAAAATATTTTAGCAACTTTTTGTCAGTACACCGTCCAAAACCGTTCTTCCAACCAATGGTTATGTAAATATTGAGATCGATGCTTGAGTGAATCCTAATTCGAAAATGTCTATATTTTACATAATTTGCAAGTTCATCATGGATATTAAACTCTTATTATTATTTAGTACGCCTAAAGTATATACTTCTAATACTAAGTATTTATTTGTTTATTCATAATTCGTACAAAGCGACAGATCAAACTAGCAAGTTTATAAAACAAACAAAAGACTTGAAAGTAATTATTTATTAAATGCTTCAGTAAATCCTAGGTTGATATGCCCTTCAACATTCAAAACCGTTCCCGACATCGTCCTGAGAGAAGGAAGTTAGTGGCAGACACTAATGTATTAATTAATTAATGTAATGCATGATCAAATAATTACTCTGAAGCTAAAAATTTACTTCCTACATGTAATAATTTTAACCTTCCATTATTTATGTAAATATTGGGATAACTGGTTTAAAAATTCAAAATTATCCATTTTTTTTAATTGTGATTGTGATACAATATTTTGTTAAATGGGGCTGCGAAAACCGATGGCGATCGGGACTGCGGAAACCGCTCGGAGTATAATCTAAATTGGGACAATTTTCTAGAGTAAATATATTGTTAAAAATGCTTTAGTTGATTATAATTAGTTAAGCTTTTCTTAAATGTGATTATTTGGAAATATATGGCAAAGAGAACACTAGCGAGTACATTCACCTCGTGTGTGTAGTAATTTAATATAATTTAATATGATTCTAAGTATTTCAGTTATCGAAGTAGGATACATTATTTCTTACCAGTACACCACAACATTCTCAACCGTTCCCTCCTTCAAACTAAACCACGTAAACCAGTGCCTCACGGTGTATAATCCAGAAAGCGGTAAATTATCCTACACCAAAGATTTCTTGCATCTAATAAAATTTAACTTTTATTAGTTGTGATATGATCTACCTGGCATGTTACTGAAAGTAAAACCTTCAAATTTGCAAAGATAGAAATAAAATGTAAATGGCTAACGAGTGCTTTTATTGGCAATACAAATTGATGCATGTTTGGAACTAAACCTAATTTAAATAATGTTGCCACAGTAGTCAGCCTTTAATGAAGTGAAGATAATTTAAAAAGTAATTTTAGGTGTGGAATATTCACTATTACGATCTATCGTTCTTTGCCATTTACCAGGTAGATTATGAATGCCCTAGCGATAGAAACTTTATAGTTTCGAAGCAAAATAATCATCGAGCCATTTTTGAACATCGATATGAATAAGTGATAATCAGAGGGAGCCAAGTCTGGAGAATTTTCCGCATACTGTAAAACTTCCCAGCCTAAGGACGAGCGTTCACACGCAGCAATATCACCTTCCGCCTTCTTTTGGCCCGTAAATGGTCTTTTTTCCTCTAGAGCATCACTTAATTTGAACAATTAGGCATGGTAATCTTCAGCTATAACAGTTTGAACAGGTTTCAAAAGGTTGTAGTAAATACCACCTTTCCAATCCAACCAAACACACACTAACACTTTCTTGGCATCGATATTCATTTTTGCAACTGATGTTGATGCGGCTGGCCTGGATCAACCCATTGTTATACAGTTTAGAATTATCGTATAAAATCCACTTTCCATCACCCGTAATGGTTTTGTGAAAAACATTCTTTCTTTTGTATCGAGAAACCAAATTCATGCACACATGAACTCTTCAGTTCTTGTTTTCTTTGGTAAGTTTATGAGGAACCCATTTTCCTTCCTTCTGTATTTTTCTCATTGCATGCAATCGAAGTGATATTGCTTGGTGAGTAACTCGTAACTGTTCTACATACAAAACTTTAAGTTATCCGTCTTTAAATTGTTTTATTGTTTTACTCCACTTGGACGTGGATTGTCCTCAAGACTAAAATCACCATCACGAAATCTTGCAAATCATTTTTTTACTATTGCATTGCAAAACAGAATGCAATGACGTAAATGTTGTTTATCGACACCCATCTCTTAAAATTGCACACGGAACGACATCTTGTTTATGAGATCAAGATGTCGTTCCGTGTCGAACCTTCAATGCACTACCAATCCATTCTATTGATCTTTTGTTTTTTGATTTCTGGTCCTTGAGCTCCAAATTTAATTGCGATATTTGTTGCGTTTGGTGGATTAGTTCAGGTCGGAGTTTACTTCCTTGGCTGATGCTGTTAGTTGTTGGGGTAACCAAATCAATTAATTATTCGTAATTGTGTAGGATTGATGATATGAACTAATTTTAAATTTTCATTGATTATCCGTTGCCCTGCTTCATGGTTGATGTGACGCCCCACATCCATGATCTAGAAGAAAGAATGGATTAATGCGTTAGATTTTTAATCTGGGCTTAATGGATAGTTTTTCAGAAGTCGTGGTAACTGTAATATTGTTATTTTCTTCTACTGTTTCCTTCTGAAATTTTGGATTGTTTTTAGGTTGGATTTGCCTAATTGCTGTGAAGATCGTGTCACCAGGTTCGTAAGTTTTGGCTTTTATCTTTTTGTATTTTCGCTCGTGATCTTTTTTTCCTGTGTTTTCTGATTCTGTTGATTATATCTTGATTTAGCTTGGTTTTAAAATCGATTAAATTTTGATAGTTTAACTTCTGAATCCTTCCGAAAAATATATCGCTGGGCTATTGTTGGATGACCGAGGGTATAGAATCATTATAGCGGTCTACCGCGATGTTGATTAATTCTTTAGCTGTCAATTCTTTATATTCGTTCTGTATAGACACCTAAAAATTTCGATCACCGTAGAATGGACCCTGTCAACAAATCCGTTGACTTCACTCCTCTGTGTTGGTGTTAAGTACACTTTCACTCCCAAGGTTTTCAGGTAGTCAGTTATTATTGGACTTATGAAGCTCCGCTCATTTTCCATTACCAGTATTTTCCGGATTGATTTAGATTTTATTCGGAAAAGTTTCGTTCTTGATCTCCATTATATCACCGGAAATACTCCTCCGCTGGATACGTTGGGATGGGTGTTTCTTGAATTTGCACATGATTTGGATGTCTATCATATTTGTTTAAGTTACATGTGTCACAGGTTTGCGTATATTTCTTCACTAAACTGGCCATTTGAGGGAAATAATAATTTTCCAAAATCTGTTTCCTATTCTCCATATGATTGCGGTGTGCCCTCATGTGTTCTTGTTTTATAATCGCAAATGTATTCTCTTCATTAGTAATATCCGTGACCATTGTCTGGGTTAGGCGAACTTTGTAGGTTGAGAAATGTTCGTTAAAGACTTCCTGTAGTATTAGAATGAATTCCTCAGGTATCTTTACCCCATTGATCAAATTCGGGTTTAACTTATCTCGTAAAGTTTTACTTAAGATTGTCTTATTTAACCATGGAAGGCTGATATAGTGTCGGTGGTGTGATGGGTGCGGTTTCTCACGGACATAGATATCTTGCCCTTTTTGAAATATGATTTGGTTTCTAAATGCGTTGATTGGAGCACCACAATATTTTCCTCATCAGCACTATGGATTGTTCCATCGGTAGACAACGCGTTTGCATCTATCTCCAATCTGGACAGGGCATTAGCAACTTTAATAGTGCTTGCTAGTTTGTACACAACTTCCAAATCTTTAATTTGGGGTTGTTATTTCTGTTGCTCAACACGAACGTGAGTGAGGTCCTTGAGAATTCTAACTTTTTTTCGCACCGTATAAATAGTTTCTTAAGTTATCTATCCGCATGGCTCAAATTATCGCCAACATTTCTTTTCCGTTGACCGCGTAGTTCTCCTCGGTTTTGTTGCGAGAGCGTCGGTTATCAAATTAAATGGTTTGTTGAAATCGGGAAATGCTAATATTTCCGACGATGAAAGTAGTGCTTTATTTTGTTGGAATGCTCGAATTTGATTTTTATCAAGACTTATGTTTATTGTCGGCCTTAATGCCTTGGGTTAGTGGTGATATAACCCAGGAATTCAGTTTCTGTCTTTAAGAATTCCGGTTTGTCCAAATTGATCCATAGGTGCGCTTTTTCTAGTTTGCTGAATATCTTCTCGATGTTATTTAGATGATCTTCTTCCGTTATTCCCCCAAAAATAATGACATCATCGATGTATACGTAGCAAATTTTGCCAATGTACTCCTTTAAAACGCCATCAATCATCCTTTGGAAGATGGCTGGTGCATTCTTAAGACCAAAAGAAAGTCTCAGGAATTCGTTTTTCCCATTCCTGGTGGAAAAGGAGGTTTTAGGTATATCTGACTCTTTAGAGTTTCCTAGGTTCGCGTTGGTATTAGACATATATCTACTATTGTGACAGCCTTTACACGTTTGTAATCAATAACTATCCTGTGTTCTTGTGCATTGGAAGTCTTGCGTCCAGTTTTTTCTTCACTATCCAAATGGGTGAGTTATACAGGCTCTTGGAAGGTCGTATGATCCCCTATTTTAAGAGTTGTCGATCTGTTCTTCGAATTATTTTCTCACATTAACCGGATAGGGATAGGATTTTGTATAGATCGCTTCATTGTATAGATCGGTTGTTGTTCTGATTTCAGCCTTTACTGTGGTCTTTAGGTGTTACGTCATTTACAGGTCCAAATAGAAGAGAGATGACTATCCCCGATTTCCAATTTATTGACTTGACGTGCATGCTTCTCGTAAATTCTAATGTTCGAATTAAGCGTCAGGATATTGTTTCCCCGATCGATAATTGCACCTAGTTCTTTTAAAGGGTCAAATGATGCCGTCGAATGTTTTTATTCCTGGCAGAACCAAAAACTCGATGTTTTTAACAAAATGCCCGCATACATTCCTGCTAATTTCAATCTGTCCTCCAGCCGATCTAATTTTAAATTTATTATTGGTAGCTGTAGAATTTTTGACTAACTCGTCACAAATGAAACTCTTGTTCGCACCAGAATCGATCAGGAATTCGAGAGTATTGCCGGTTCAAGTTTGGTATTTTATGTATGGTATGCTAGAGATGCATCCATCATAAAATTTAGTTCGGTATTCTCTTCACTCTCTCCATATTCCATAGCTTCTTCGATTTCCGCGTTTTCATTCACCATTTGTGTATATTACTCTTCTTCTTCTTGTGTGTCCTGTATTGCTCTGCGGTAAATCCTCTGCGGTTTCCGCGGTTCGTGGAGATACGAGTTTTCTCGTTTAGGAGCTGATGGGTTGAACCGGGTTTGATGCATTGGGCGATTTATGTAGTTTACTTGTCTGCTGAGCGAGGGATCAAGATCCATTGGCTCTGATGGCTTGGGATGTTTTGGCCTGAGTGGTGCTCTGGTGTTCTGATGTTGGATGTTGTTTGCCAAGTCATTCTGAGGCAAAATCATTTGGTTGTGATTCCTACGGTGGTCATGTTGATTGAAATTTGTCCGTTGGCTTATGGGAGCTGTTATCACATTGTTTGAATTCTTATTATGTACCGTGAGACTACGATAGTTTAAGTTTTGAATCTCCAAACAGCATGCGTATGCTTCTGGCAACGTTTGTGGGTTTTTGGATTATCAACAATCTCGACAAGTCTAAATTTAGTCCACGAATAAACACATCAAGGGCTCTATTCCGATATGTTTCGATGAGAACTGTGATTGTATCGGTCGAATAATGTTCTGATTTGATTTTATTAACAATTAGCGAGAATTGATGGTTGACTCATGTATGCGTTCAAAGAGCTATTAGCCGATTGCCTTTTTTGTGATCGTTTAACTGCTCATGAATCTGTTGGTGAAAGATCTTCCAGGAGTTCTGGTTTTTTATTAGTTTCTTCAGATGTGGACTCTTGATTTGCTTTCCCCTTCCGTATTTCTTCCTCATAATATCCTGCGTCACGACTGTCCATTATGCCAAATAATGTATTTGCTATGTTGCCTACAATGTTGGCAGCCCTTCTTTTTTGTATGGTGTTCTCATTATGATGCATTGTCCTCTTGTTTAATCCTATATCTCCTTCATTGTGCTGGAGAACTTCGTTTTTTAGTTCGAGCTGACCGTTGATCGATCCACAGACATAGTTAATAGTGCTGTTTATACAAAGCTGATCTAAATTTTTAACCCAAGACCGATAACCATTTAATTCTGCATAATATGTCGTAAGATTGAAGTGTACGATAATTTTATATTGAATATTACAGAAACGTACGTTGCCACTTTAGGCTTTTTATCTTGGTGGAATACTGTACCTTTTCTATTGATCAATTCTGGCCTATTGTGTTTGAATGAATCATTCAGTTGATGACAATTCCCTTCAGAATTTACCGTGGTATTGTCCGGTAGAAGCACAAAAAACCGATTCCCTTGAAATTCCACCAAACACCAAGGCAGCATAACATTTTTTCGATGAATATCGGTTTTCGAAGTGCTTTGTGCCGCTTCATCTTTAATACCCATGATCTCTTGCGTTTAACATTGTTATAGACAACCCATACGTCAATGTGATGGAACACTTTTTTTTTTGTAAGAACATATGTTGAGTTATGAAACTAAACCAATGCATTTTCATAAACGGTTTTTAGGTGGTGTGCATCAAGCAATTTCTTTATTTTGTCCTCATCAGCTTCAACTGGCCTTCCAGAACGTGGTGCATCTTCAACTTCACTAGTTTTGACATTAACATTCTGTTGATACATCTTCTACATACACGTCACACTACTTTGTTCCTGCTTGAACAGCATTTTTGCCTTTTCGATAATAAAAAAAGTAAAATATGCCTATAATGCTGCTTTCAAATTTCCATGAAACATTACATGGCTTTTGGCCATTACATTGGATATGAAACATTACATTTTAGACCTCTGTTGGGCAAAACGAAATTACTTTCCGAATTACTGTATTTACGTAAAATAAAATGTTTACAATTAAATTAGTAACGTTTTCTAAACAAAAATTGTAACCCAAGACGATAACAGAGAACATTTCAACCATTTTATTCTAAGTCATATTGATTTGTTTGCCCTACACAAGCGTACCCGTACCAAGATATTATCACTTGAAGAAATAAAAACTTTTTATTTAGAATATACAAAGAAGCACTGTATTGTTTAGCATCAAGAAGAATTACAGCTTCTACACGTGTCTATAAATTAATTAACCATTTTAACTTATATAAACGAGAATAACAAGATAACAAACCTAATCCTTTAAGCATTTTATCTACTCGTACTGTGTTGGATTCGTGTACTATAACATGCACAATAAAAAGTATAATTAAATTAAATTAAATTAAAGCGACGCTTTATATGTCTTATATTTGTTTTCATTTTGGCTTAATTAAATTAACAAAATATTGTGTTGTGCCTTTAAACACCGAAATAATTACAATTAATTGGCACATAGTGAATAAAACATATACTGTTTGGCATACAAATAAATTTTTATAGAAAAATTATAATTGTCAATCCCTAAAGGTTACGAAGCCGAAATGTTGACGTAATACCTGACCGAAATACACGAAATCCTAATCAAACCTCTGAATTCGGTTGCAAGGTCTCCTCTGTAAGATTAATTTTATTACTAGAAATTTGTCAGGTTCACAAACAAACCAGGAATCGTAGTAACAATGATAATTATCGTAATAATAGTAAACTAAACTTTGGTCATATATCAATGCTATAGGTTTTATGGTACTGTGGGGGGAAATCAACAAAACAACAACACTGGAGAATAATAATGTCGTTAATATAAAAGAAAATTAAAGTATCTCAATTATCATTCACTTTATTATATTTCCTTTTTTCCTCGGCATATTATATATTTCCATGATTTTCTTTTGTTTTATACGTACTGCCTTGCCCTACGTTTAAAGTTTTAAGAGCATTTATATGCTATTTTAATATTAAAAAGGACATGTTGTGAATATAAAAAAAATCGTTTTATACATGGTTAAGTAATTTTATGTTGAAAACATAATTTATTAGTGTCCTTATATAGGTTCTCATGGTACGTACAGCATAAACATACTCGTTAATATAGTTTAATGTGATTAAGGAAGCATGGTACGATACCCGTTATATACATATATAATTCCTTATCGGTGGGACGAAAAATATATTTTTGCTACTTTATATGTTATGAGAAATTTTGTATATAGTTTGGTAAACATTTTTGGTGTGGTGTAACATCTAACAACAATTTTGGAAAAGCATACAATTTTTTGCGGCGATAGATTTTTTGTAAGCAGATATGTGATATTGTTTGTATATAATATTTCAAATTGTATATGGTAATACCTTCGAGCAAGAAATCTTACCGCACAGATCGTAAAAATATAACAAAGTTTTTTTTATTTGTGTTCCCAAGAAGAATAAGTAAGTTTGTTTATCTATTAGGATTGCCAAAAAATAATATTTTTTCCAATATTTGTTTACTCTACTTCAGTTAATCTATATGTAGGCATGTATATAAGTTATCACATCCTAAACTAGGTTCTCACATTATGCAAGGAATCATATTGCTATACGCTTGCAATATGACCTATTAATAACACGCGCACCTTGCATCGCACGTTTCGCAAGCGAGCACATTCTTTGTAGAAGTGTATGACTCGCGTAGAATAAGTAATTAAGTTTAAGTTTGTTGTAATTCAGAATTCTAGTAGTTAAGTTAATAAATAATAAAATATTGTAATGTCAAAAGTGTAATAAATTACATAGTGATTAAATAAATAAAATAATAAATAAATAAAGAATATATAAAAGAAAAATTAAAAATCATAAATTGATTTTTTTTAATAAAAGTGAACCAAAGAAGTTTAACTGGCGCCGAAACAGGGACCCCACCAGGTGTCAATTAATAATATACCATTTTTAATAATCTAACCAGTGATTATAATTGAAAGTGAAATTGATTTTAGTTAACCATACTAAAACAAAAATTCGAATGTGAACACACCACACACATTCAACCACAGTTAAAGAAGCAGAACTAGGAAACGAATCGCCTGAAACGAAGGAGTTGAAGTAAGACGACGGACACCAAGCCGACCAACTAAGATTCTTCAACAGCGGCCTAATCACCTTTAACGACACTTGAGCAGGGGGCAAGGATTACAACTCCAAATGTTAACCACACATTTGCTTATTAGTGTGTAAGTCTATATTTTAAATTTATATTAAAGAAAATTTCTAAGAATCAAATAAAAGAATCAGTATAAAAGTGAAGAAAATTTAAAGAAAGAAATTAGTTAAAATTATTAAATTAAATTTCTATAAAGTTATTAGAATACTTTAAAAATTTCTAAGCTAAATATAGAAAAATATATAAAGTATCAAAAATTAAAGAAAGTGTAGCAAATACGTGATTATTAAAGTTTTATAAAGAATCTAAAAGAAATTAGAACCTCAAAATTAAAGAAAGTTTAATAAAATCATTCCAAGTTGATTAATAAATGAAATTCGAAATTATCCGAAATATTTAAAATAGTGAAATAATATACTACATACGATTTTGTTATAAAAAGTACAGAAACAAAATCTTATCTTATATTAAGTTATAACGGGTTATCCAATTCGAGGTTGATAAAGTAGAAATCTGTATACCGACATCTGTCAAAGATAAACGTCAAGTACGCTGTCATTTATTTAGTTGACATTCTGCCATTTAAGAATATGGAGCATTTAACAATCGACCAACGCGTTAAAATTATTAAATCTTATTATAAAAATAGTGATTCTGCCGTATCCACATTTCGCGCTTTACGAGCAGATTATGGTCGTCATAATCGTCCTACAAAGCAAACCATATTGAATACAGTGAATAAATTTGAACAAACTGGATCTGTTACTGATATTGTAAGGTCTGTGCATCATCGAAACATTCGCAATGCTGAAAATATCGCTTCTGTAGCTGAAAGTGTGGAAGAAGATCCAAATTTGTCAATTCCTCGTCGAGCTCAACATTTAGGCCTATCTTATGGCTCATTGTGGCGCATTTTGCATCTGGATTTGCATCTTCATCCGTATAAAGTCCATTTGACACAAGAGCTAAAGCCTGCTGACCATGGACAACGAAGAACATACGCAAATTGGGTGTTGGAAAAACAGGCCGTCGATGCTGATTTTTCGAACAAAATTTTCTTCAGTCATTTTTCGCTTGGTGGATACGTTAATAAGCAAAGCTGTAGAATTTGGGGCTCAGAAAATCCACAATTGATTGTAGAGAAGCCATTACACCCGGAAAAAGTCACTGTTTGGTGCGCATTGTGGTCTGGTGGTGTGATTGGGCCGTATTTTTTTGAGAACAAACATGGACGAGCCGTTACCGTCAATTCTGAGCGCTATGGCCGCATGTTAACCGATTATTTTTTTACGAAAATCGAAGATTATGATCTTGACGATATGTGGTTCCAGCAGGATGGAGCAACCAGTCACGTAACACGAGCAAATCGAGATCTTTTGCAAGAGAAATTTCCTGGACGTTTGATTTCGCGATTGGCTGATGTCAATTGGCCTCCAAGATCCTGTGATTTAACGCCTTTGGATTTCTTTTTGTGGGGCTACGCGGAAGATCGTGTTTACGCAAACAATCCTCAAACTCTTGACGAATTGAAAACTAATATTCGTAAGGTAATGGCCGAGATACCGCCCGAAATGTGCCGAAAAGTCATTGAAAATTACCGCAAAAGAATCAAGGCCTGTAAGAAGTCCCGTGGAGGACATTTGAATGATATCTTGTTTAACTAAAAATGGCAAGGATCAATCTGTAAAATGAAATAAAAATTACAATACATTCCGAATATTTTGTGTGTTTTTTTTAAGTTTACTTTATCAAGCTTGAATTGGATAACCTTGTATTATATTTCATTGAAGTTGTTTTAGTTAAGAATATTGATATTTAAAATACCGTACATCTATTATACCCATTTAAAATCATATCTGTAAAACAAAATCTCACACGAATTCAATATCTTGTACATAATTCTGTATCATAAAGTTCGATTAGTTAAATCTCTATTAATTGGAATCACAATTGCTCACGCGCATTAACATATTATTAATCGAATTTAAATATTAAAATAACAGCAAATTTTTTCTTGTTCTCAAAATGGTTAATGAAACAAAACCCTCGACCTCGACCTTAACAGCTAATCCAAACACAAAAACGGAAAACACATTTGACCTTAATAAATTAACAGAAATTATAACAGAAATCGTAAACGAACAGAGTCAGGCTCACAATAATATTAGATATGACATAGACCAAACAATAGAAGACCGCTATAAAGGAAATCTCACAGATCTTGACAAGATCACAGATATCGTGAAATGTATTCGCGAATTCTCAGGGCAACCTGGAGAATTCGGGTCATGGAAAAAAAGTGTAGATAGAGTATTACAAATTTACGAACACCTTAGGGGTACTCCAAAATATTATGGCATTTTAAACGTCATACGAAACAAAATTGTAGGTCATGCAGACGTAGCTCTAGAGTCTTATAATACCCCATTGAATTGGCAAAAAATAGCCAAATGCCTTACCCTGCACTACGCTGATAAACGTGACTTAGGCACCCTCGAATACCAAATGATGACGTTGGTACAAGGCCATCAAACTATTCAAGAATTTTATCAGCGAGTTTATCAGCACCTTTCATTAATATTAAATAAACTATCTTCAATGGATATGGGTCAGGAATCCATGAATAATTTAACAGAAAATTATCGAGACAGGGCGCTCGATACTTTTATTAGAGGTTTAAAAGGAGATCTGCCGCGACTATTAAGCAATCGTGAGCCTAGTGGCTTGCCTCAAGCGCTACAGTTATGTCTAAAACTGCAAAATATGGACTATCGAGCGCAATATGCTAATCACAGTGCTCAAAACGTTCAACGCAAGCCACCAGTGCCCCCACCTCCGTTCATTCGAAAGAATCAAATGCCTATGCCCGTTAACGGACCACATTACTTTTTCCCACAGCTCATTCACAACCCTCAAACCTCGTTCGAAAGAACAAAAATATTTCAACATAATCGACCCCAATTTGGGTATCAAGGCCCACCATTCCCAAGACCACAAAATCAACCTTTCAGACCACAATTTTGATATCAAAATCACCCACCAGCATATCCACCTAAGCCACAACCAAAACCGACACCTATGTCAGTAGACGGAAGTGGTCAATCCAGACATGTAAATTACATGAATCGGCCACAGAATGTCCGACACCCCATAAAAAGACCTCTATTCAACTCTTCACAACATCATCATCATCCAAACAAAGCTCAAAGGGTCTATCATTATGAGCAATTCAATGAGGATCCTACCATCCAACACTATCAAGAATTAGCTGAGTACGATTCGCAATATGAACAAACTTTAGTGGAATACACAGACGCGGAAAATGTTCCTGAACTGAAGGAAGATGACCCTACAGACATTTTCGAGGAAGAAGAAAACCCCGAACAACTTGATGATATAAATTTTTTAGATTAAAGAGTTCTTCGCTTCCTTATCTAGAACATCGAGCGAAGAACGACAAAATTGTACGGTTTTTAATAGATACGGGATCTAATAAAAACTACATTCAGCCCCAATATATTCTTAATCCTATACGGAACGAGAAACCATTCATGGCTAATTCAGTAGCAGGGAGTATAAAAATCACTCACCATGCTATGATTGATCTATTCGGTCCTGAACGGAAATTAAAATTCTTTATTCTTCCTAGCCTAAAATCTTTTGGGGGTATAATCGGTAACGATAGCCTTAAAGAACTTAGCGCTACCATCCATACAAATAGGGGGTTTATGACCATCTACCCTAATATTAAGATACCACTTAAACAACACGTATCGGATTCTGTAAACACTAGCAACGTAAGAACCGCACATCTCAACACAGTACAGATCGAAACTTTAGATAATAAAAAACAATCCTAACTTATTCACTGAACCAGAGGAAAAGCAGCTTTCACCAAATCCCGCTCAAGGAAACGGATATCGAGAAAACAGCCTTCTCTGTCAATCATGGTAAATATGAATTTACTAGGCTTCCTTTCGGCCTGAAGAATGCACCATCTATATTTCAACGTGCTTTAGATGATATCCTTCGTGAACATATAGGAAAACGCTGCTATGTCTATATCGACGACATAGTCATATTCGGAAAAAACGAAAACGAGCACTTTCAAAACATCGAAATAATATTCGAAGTTCTTGAAAGAGCTAACCTTAAAATTCAATTGGACAAATGTGAATTTCTAAGGGAAGAAGTTGAGTTCCTAGGATTTGTCATCAGTAAAGACGGAGTCAAAACAAATAGGAAAAAAGTCAGGGCTATAACAGAATTCCCTATCCCCAAAACGGTGAAAGAGCTTAGATCCTTTTTAGGAATGGCTGGATTTTATCGCCGTTTCGTCAAGGATTACGCTAAATTAGCTAAACCCTTGACTGCACTTTTAAGAGGGGAAGATGGACATGTGTCCAAAACGATTTCTAGACATAAGCAAATACAATTTAATGAGGAACATATCTGTGCTTTTAACAAAATAAAAAACTCTCTTACCTCAAACGAGGTCATATTATCATTCCCCGATTTCAAAAAATAATTCCAACTGACCACAGATGCATCAAACTTCGCACTAGGTGCAGTACTTTCTCAAAATGAAAGACCAATTACCTTTCTGTCTAGGACATTAGATAAGACAGAAGAAAACTATGCAGCTAACGAAAAAGAAATGTTAGCAATGATTTCTGACGTTTGCCCTAAGTAACAAAAAAATTAAAATTTCGCACGTTAAAAGTATAAACTTGTGGCGATCCCAAAACCACATAGCCTTAATCCGACAAATGTATACTTTTCTCGTGCGAAATTTTAATTTAATTTTTGTTCAAATATGTGTTGTACAGGCATTTCTGGCCCAGGGGCCAATTTCGCAAAGTTGCCACTGAACGCTTTTTTTATAAATTTTTTTAAAGTAAGGCAGGAGTGTGACGATTTCAAAACCACATAGCCTTAATCCGACAAATGTATACTTTTAACGTGCGAAATTTAAATTTAATTGTTGTTCAAATATGTGTTGTATGGTCATATCTGACCCAGAGCCCAATTTCGCAAAGTTGCCACTGAACGATTTTTTAATAACTTTTCTAAATGTAAGACAGGAGTGTGACGATTTCAAAACCACATAGCCTTAATCCGACAAATGTATACTTTTAACTTGCGAAATTTAAATTTAATGGTAGTTCAAATACGTGTTGTATGGTCATATCTGACCCAGAGCTCAATTTCGCAAAGTTGCCACTGAACAATTTTTTTATAACTTTTTTTAAAGTAAGGCAGGAGTGTGACGATTTCAAAACCACATAGCCTTAATCCGACAAATGTATACTTTTAACGTGCGAAATTTTAATTTAATTTTTGTTCAAATACATGTTGTACAGGCATTTCTGGCCCAGGGGCCAATTTCGCAAAGTTGCCACTGAACGATTTTTTAATAACTTTTCTAAATGTAAGACAGGAGTGTGACGATTTCAAAACCACATAGCCTTAATCCGACAAATGTATACTTTTCTCGTGCGAAATTTTAATTTAATTTTTGTTCAAATACATGTTGTACAGGCATTTCTGGCCCAGGGGCCAATTTCGCAAAGTTGCCACTGAACAATTTTTTTATAACTTTTTTTAAAGTAAGGCAGGAGTGCGCCGATTTCAAAACCACATAGCCTTAATCCGACAAATGAATACTTTTAACGTGCGAAATTTTAATTTAATTGTTGTTCAAATACGTGTTGTATGGGTATATCTAATCCATGGCCCAATTTTGCAAGGTTGCCACTGAACGATTTTTTCCTAACTTTTTTAAAGTAAGGCAGGAGTGTGACGATTTCAAAACCACATAGCCTTAATCCGACAAATGTATACTTTTAACGTGCGAAATTTTAATTTAATTTTTGTTCAAATACATGTTGTACAGGCATTTCTGGCCCAGGGGCCAATTTCGCAAAGTTGCCACTGAACGATTTTTTCCTAACTTTTTTAAAGTAAGGCAGGAGTGTGCCGATTTCAAAACCACATAGCCTTAATCCGACAAATGTATACTTTTAACGTGCGAAATTTAAATTTAATTGTTGTTCAAATATGTGTTGTATGGTCATATCTGACCCAGAGCCCAATTTCGCAAAGTTGCCACTGAACGATTTTTTAATAATTTTTCTAAATGTAAGACAGGAGTGTGACGATTTCAAAACCACATAGCCTTAATCCGACAAATGTATACTTTTAACTTGCGAAATTTAAATTTAATGGTTGTTCAAATACGTGTTGTATGGTCATATCTGACCCAGAGCTCAATTTCGCAAAGTTGCCACTGAACGCTTTTTTTATAACTTTTTTTAAAGTAAGGCAGGAGTGTGACGATTTCAAAACCACATAGCCTTAATCCGACAAATGTATACTTTTAACGTGCGAAATTTAAATTTAATTGTTGTTCAAATAAGTGTTGTATGTTCATATCTGACCCAGAGCCCAATTTCGCAAAGTTGCCTCTGAACGATTTTTTAACTTTTTTAAAGTAAGGCAGGAGTGTGACGATTTTAAAACCACATAGCCTTAATCCGACAAATTTATACTTTTAACGTGCCAATTACCTTTATCGTGTTCTATGTAATTTTAGTTCGTGCATGTTCTATTGAAATAAAATTTTCTTTATCTAGATATAGCGAATTTAATTTTTGTATTTAACGTGATTTTTAATAAATTCTGGGCTGGGCTAACTTCACACTAATCAATAAAAACCGCATTTGCCCTTAATAGGGTTTTTATTGATTAAGGTTGCCTGATGAAATTTTTTGTTTTCTGAGAATCGTGAGATAACTTCACATACGTACCAAACTTCTCGTAATGTGACGTTTTGATGACAAAAATGACTAAAAAATTCTTAGATTTTGAGTGAATGATCGCAAACATTTGGAAAGGATTATGCTCTCCGCACGGAAATTTTAGTCGGTGTTAAATTTAACATGATAAATCATCAATAATTTTGCTAGATTTCTCTATTTTCGAAGAGTTTACAAATTCGTTCAATCGGACTTCTATACATACAATTTAATACTTTTCTGTTTGTTTCGAATGGTCGTTTTAACCGCTCAACTGATCGTCATGCAAGTTGCATGTTCAAAACCAACCTTATTTACAAACTTTAAAATTTTGCACGAAAATGATTTTAGAAATTTGGCTTAAGTAGCAATTTTTAGTATGAACCTTTTTCAATCCTGGTGAAAGTCTATGGTATCAACACCAAGAAGTTTCAAATTTTGTTTCAGACACGAAGTATAGGTCCCGCACAAAACCACACTAATAACCTTGTTTGAACGGGTTTTTGAAAACTTTTAAGATTTGTAGAAACTGTTTTAGAACCTATATTAATCAGATTCAGAAAACCCGAAACATTTTTTTGTGACTGTTTGAAACCCATTTCTAAACGGTTAAAAATATTCGATAGTTTTTTGATTATTCTCTGGAATCTATATTCATTAGTTTTCAAGGAACGGAAGTTTCTTAGAAACGGTGTAAGAACGTGTCTTATTCAGCCTTAAAAATTCGTTTTTCTTCAACCGTTTCAAAAAAGTATCCAACGTTTCGTAATCCGATAATTACCAGTGGTACTAATCTGGCTTTCCCTGGGAATATAGAAATGGGAAAAATATTTTTATAGCATTTTTGTTCATATTGTACTTTTCTAGCCTACTGTAGGAATTAGTTTAGTGTAAATAAATATTGTGACGATTATGCCGAACATACACACACATGACATCAGAGGCGTCGTTAGCCGACTGGTTAAAGGTTGCAGGATGGTGGGGTAAAGATCTATTGTTCGAGCATCATGGGGCAGTGTAATTTTTATGGCAGATATTTATTTGTCATCAAACGACAGATATTAACGCGATGAGTTACAAATGCAGACTGACGATTGTTACACTCAACAAAACACGGAAATATTCCATAAAAAGGCGTTATAAAAAGGGGGCAATAAGTCGGACCATAAGTCGGTTGTTATTTAACCAGTGATCAAGTGGATACAGTAAAAAAAGTAAACAGTGAAATTAGAATATGTAGTCAAAATGTTGAACTGTGTAGTAATTTATTGAGAAATAAATTGTACCCGTGTTAATAAAAAGAATCAGTGTTATTATTGCAAAATCCGTAGCGAGCCTTGTTAAGCCCGAAATTCGTAACAACATTTTCAAAACAAAGTTAAATTGCAGAATATTTGTTCGCACTAAAATTTTTTGGAACAAAAGTTTCCCAAATCACTTTGTTCTGAAAATATTTACAACAAGGCCAGAGAAATACAATTTAAACAAAAATGCTACGAAGATATTTTCCCAATTCCCTATTCCCAGCGAAGGCCAGAATATTGCCACAGGTTCTAAATACCTAATTACTTACCATGATCTACGCGGAATATTGCTTCTGGGGTTCCAAAATATTAAGTTGAGGCTTTAAGGTTACAATTTAAGAGTACAAATGTAATTTGTAATTTTATTTTATTGATAACAAAATTAATTTTAGTTTATAAAATTTTTATTGACATTTTTTAGATCCAAATTTCAACTTTTCAGTATTAAAAAAACGAAACATTTTTATTAAAATTATTACATATAATTTTATGTGTTTTGGGTGTTTTTTTAAGAGGTTGCCGATTTTTTTTTTGAATAAAACACATATAAAATTATGAAATGACCAAAATTTTTTTTTATTTGGTAGATAATTTTTTGGCATTTAACATTTAAACACAATTTCTGGCATATGGCTACCACGACTATTTTTCACAAATGTCATTCTGGAGGTCCAATTTTCCAGCACTTTTTCAAGCATTTGAGGGCGTATGTCAGCAATGACACGTTGAATATTGGTTTCCAAAGCGTCAATCGATTGAGGTTTATCCACATAAACCAATGACTTCACGTATCCCCACAAAAAGTAATCGAGTGGCGTCAAATCGCACGAACGCGGAGGCCAATTCACCGGACCATTTCTCGAAATAATGTTGTCGTTGAAAGTTTCTTTCAATAAGTCGATTGTTTCACGTGCTGTATGGCAAGTGGCACCATCTTGTTGAAACCACATTTCATTCATATCCATATCTTCAAGATTTGACAACAAAAACTCATTTAACATGGTTCTGTATCGATTTCCATTCACGGTAACGCGTCGTCCTTCCTCATTTTTAAAGAAATATGGACCGATGATCCCACCAGCCCATAGACCGCACCAAACAGTACATTTATCAGGATGCATTGGTAATTCTAGAACGGCGTGTGGATTATCTTTGCTCAAATGCGACAATTTTGTTTGTTGACGTATCCATTTAACCAAAAATGCGCCTCATCACTGAAGAGAATTTTACGGTAAAAAAATGGATCTTCGTTCAATTGATTTAACGACCAATCACTGAATTCACGGCGCAAACGATGGTCGTGTGGCTTTAATTCTTGCACCAATTGAATTTTGTATGGCACCAAACCCAAATCTTTACGTAAAATTTTCCATAAAGTCGATGGACAAAGTCCAATTTGCTGAGCACGACGACGAATCGATAAATTGTCGTTTTCTTCGACACTGGCCTCAACGACAGCAATATTTTCTTCTGTACGAACTCTTCTCATTCTTGTCGGTGGCTTGGCATCCAAAAGAGTGAATGTAGACCGAAATTTGGTAATTACGTTCTTTATGGTGGTCTCTGACGGACGATTATGTGCATCATAAAATTCACAAAGTGCTCTATAAACATTTTTAATTGATCACTGATTTTGAAAATAAATTTCCACGATTTGAAAACGTTGTTCTGGAGTTAACCTATTCATAATGATTTGCCAAACAATACTGAGTAGAAATGCCACTTTGAGCTGTCAAAACAACTGTCATAAAATAAAACGACATCTATCGGAAAAACAAACCTCCTAAAAAAACACCCGTTAGTAAAAATTGAACACCCAACATGAAACTTGAACTGGATAAGTTTACAGCAACAACCATTGACAAACCGATTCAAATAAGACCTTTCCCAGATATAACATTTTAAACGTTAAGTTTCTACAATTTTTTGAAATTTGCACGTGTACTTCACTCCCCTCAATGTTCCCGAACTCCCATCATGAAACTTGACCTGGACAATTTTACAGCGTCAAACATCGACAATCCGATTCAAATCAAACCTTTTCCAGACATAACACTTTAAACGTTAAGTTTCTACAAATTTTTGAAATTTGCACGTGTATTTCACTCCCGTCAATTTAACGGAGATTAACCTCTCGTTTAAGTTAATTAAAGAAGATCACCATCTATTAAAATTGAGTAGTTAAAAAAAATTTAAGATGATTTACTTTTCATCGAATTTTTTTTAAATAAATAAATATGTTTAAGTCGAACATAAACTAAAGTGTTTAAAAAGGGCGAAAATGGGAAGGCTCTCAACAGAAAACGTCTTATGTACCATAATTTACTTGTTTGTTTTGGTTTAACTTTGTAAATGAAACTTTTTAAGTTCGTCAAAAGTTTTCTAACTCACTCCCATGTAGACTCAGCGTGCGGGCCAAGCAATGGCTGCTCGGAGGACAAATGTTACGAATTTCTGTTAACAGAATATTTCATCATATATTAACCTGAAAGGTTCTGTAACAATAGTTGAGAAGTAGTTCAAATAAACGGCGTTAGTAATGGTTAGATTAGGAAAAAGTGTCAGGTCATTTTTCATGTAGAAAGCCTGGGATAGCTCAAGGGTTATATCATACATACAAAATATTTTCTTTTAAATTCAGCATTTCAAGTATCATGGTTAACTGGTAGTTAAAATTAAGGCCTTAGTGGTGTTTACCTCTAGAAAAAATTTCGTGTAACTTTTCGTATGGAAATCCTGGGAAAACTCGTTTGAATACATGTAAAATTTTAAATTTTCTAAAAATGTTTAAAGTGTCGTATTTGGAAATTTGTTCAAATTAAAGGTCTTGTGGCGGAAAGCTGGTGCAGTAGTTAAAGCTTCGCCACTTGGACCGGGAGGTAGTGGGTTCGAATCCCACCAGAGGCTGGATGCAAAGCGAATTTTCGTCATCGATTACGATCGGTAATGTTAATAAACACACCTAAGAGCCTCTGTTGGAGTGCAGAATTCAGTGCCGACCCACCTTGCACTTTTTTTGTGGCAAAATATACAGGGCGTCCCTAAAGCAGCTGACACGAATTGTATCGTTGGATTCCTTGATCAAAACGAATGTGAGGTTACTTGAATCACTTTGCACGTTAAAGCCAATCAATCAAATTATAGACGTTTAAAGAGAATGGAAGGCAGCACCTTGTATTAAAGAAACTTCAATATCTTGAGAAATAACCGTTTTTATTTACAAGGACTAGTTTCATTATTTTAAAATTAAACAAAACTATTGGAATTCTATTTGTTTAACTCTTAACAATTACCCTGCGTTAAAAATACTTTTTGATGGAAACATATGAGTATTTCAGACTCTTTGCTATCAGAAAAGTTAACTATTTGGCATACAGCCTTGGTCAAAAGTAAAAGTCACCCCAAGTATAGTAAAACAAACTTATCTATTAAATAATAGTCCACGCGGTTTATTCAAACGTTAATTTAAAATAATAGATAACGTATTTTGAGGTGCCATAAAACATCTGGCGCACAAAATGTAAGAAAAGAGATTTTTTCAAAAATTCTTTTATTTTTTTCAGCCTTCCTTCAATGTTCATAGTGTCAAGAAGCTTGTGTGCGTTATTTGTGCGGATTCTACACGAAGAAGGCAAGTCCCAGGTAGAGATTGCCAAGTTAGTAAAATGTTCTCGGGGTGCGGCGCAATCTGCTATTAAACGGTTTGCGTGGGACTGATTCTCACAAAAACAGAGTGAAAACGGGCGTGATTACAGAGCGCCAGGAGAGAAAACCTATTCGAGACAGCCCGACGATACCATAATTATACCGAAGAAGAAGATTGGTTTAATGCTGTATGGTCCGACGAATCCAACTTGTAACGACACCGGGGTTGTGAATGCCGTTGCCAAAAGCGTAGAATATCGAAATATTTTTCTCTTCAAACGGTGGAGTCGAAGGTGATCCGCCGAGTGTACAGACTCCTTTTGGTTTGCCGCTAGCTCATCGGTAAAGGGTCCTTGGTCGTGGGTGGTACACCCGGGAGATGGTTCAGATCACCTTGAATGTAAATCCGTTACGAAAAGTAAAGAAGAAATAAACGTGAAAGGAACACTCCGACACTCCCTCCAACCACTTACCTCACACGAATCATCCCATACTGTAGTCACTCTCCACTCACTCGCTCATAATGCTTATATAAATCCGGATCATTTTTTTTTTACAAGATATTTATTAACAAAATTTAATGGAGTTAATTGGAAATTATTTCATATAGAGTAATTCATATAAATTAAATTCGTACAAAGAGAAAAAAAAAATTAAAGTCAAATTTAATTTAACAATCAAATTAACAGTTTATCCTTGAATTAATTTGAAAAATTTTCTATTCAAATAAACAAAATATCAACCTAGCATTTGGCTTGTAAATTGAATTATCTTGAGTAAACAAAAATATATATAGATATATGTATATAACCAAACCGATGTTACCTGGAATCCTCGAACGTAGAAAAGCGCTTTCCTGCATCCGGGAGCACGGCACATGAAACCGAAACGGTATCTAGACGCTAAAAGAGAACAAAAAAAAAACACAAGAATTAATTAATTTACGAGTGGAGCTAGTTAATATCAGCGAAAACTAAAATTGAACAAATTAAAGTTAATTTAAACAGGAAATAAGATTTACAACAACAAATCCAAAACAATAAAAGAAGAAAATTCTTTAAATCAAAAAAAAAGAAATATTAAGAAATAATAATTAAAAATAAAAAGAAAAGATACGAAAAACTCAAGTTTATCCCAAAACTCGTCCGG
>CAVNVL010000057.1:0-19390 GCA_963691935.1 Nephrotoma guestfalica | reverse complement strand
TTTATGAAGGTTTTGTTTATTTCTGGCTAGCAGACAGCACTGATCATCGAACCAATCAATGCGGGATCTCGGAGGTCTTCTTCCATGGTGTTTTGCGCAGCGGTAGTTATAGCTGACTGTATAACGTATGATGTGTGAACGTGCCACTGCTGCTGTATGTTATTAGAAGTTTTTCATTGCTTCTGTGCCGACCTAGATTGTCAGTGAAAGCTGACATTGAAAGATCAGCCTTTTGTGCTTGCCTATTGAACGTAAATAATATTTTCACTTATATTTGAATATAACAAGCAAACGATCGCTGTTCATGGCTGCACCTCTGTAACATACAAGAGCTACAAGAGGTTAGATGGTCAGGAATTGGGACCTATGACACCACCAATGGTTACATTCTTCAATACAGCGGCCAACAGATTGGAGGAGAGTTTGTAGTTGACTTTCTCATCCAGTGGCGTATGAAGCATCATACCATCGACGTCAGCCCCGTCAACATGTGGGTATACACGGTCAGACTCGGCACAAAGAAATTTAAAATGAGGATCGTTAATGTACATGTGCTCACCGAAGATAAATCAGATGACATCAAAGATCTATTCTTTGTCGAGTTGGAAGGTCATCAATACCATCCCGCACCGCGACATTAAAACCATCCAGAGTGACTTTAATTCCAATATCGATAGAAGTGCATATAATACATCGCAAATCGAGTCTGACCGTGCATATCTACATGTTGATGGGGCTCTTCTCCATTCGAAGAGTGTAACCTTTGGTGGTGTCCCACTCAGATCCCACTCCCTGACCATCTAAACTCTTGTAGTGCATGTACGACTAATATGTAACTCTTCCTTCCTATAAAGCGTTTTCCATGTAAAATTTCTGAGGTCATGTTTGTCATGAATTCGATATGGTAATCCGAGGGCTTTGTTTAGGGTTGATAACTTTGTCTTTATGAGAAAAAGTTGTTCATCTGCCGATCAACTTGGTTTTTACGTGTATGGGTGATGTACGGTGAAGAATCTTAAGGCATACAGTTCTACCTTCAACACATTTAAATAGCGAGCCGCTTGATACAAGAAAGACGCGTGCTTCATCCGTTGCTCACCTGGAGAACAAATGCTGATTTGGTACTGGTTTTAGTACTCCAATGACTCGCAGTGACATATAGTGACATGATTGTATACAGAGTTTTCCCAGCTCGTCTCCACTACGTTACCTGAATTTTTTAGAGTTACCCAGAGAGCACTTGAGGAGTTCAGCAAACGATTTTTCTCCCTGTTGGTGCATATTCCCCGTCTGCTCTACAAGTTCTTTGCAGTGGTTGGTGCATTAGAGAAATCGTGATTGTTTGTGTAAAAGCTCCCTCTCGCACTTAGTATAATTAAATTTGTCATCATAATACATGAGGTTGTCTTCTTTGACCCGTCGTTCTTAATTCGAACCGTGAGATACGGACCATTCGCTAGTCAAGTTCGTTGTCACCTTAACATTTCACTGCTATTCGGAATCAAAGAAGTCGTCTCTTCCCTAAATCCTTGAAGCAGGAACAGTCCGAAATACCTCACTGAGAGACATATAAGCACTGCGTTGTGGATCGCCTTTTATTTCAATTGCTTCTGTTTGTTGTTGTTAACGCTCTGCAAGGCTAAATCTAACAAAATCGTTTTTCAGCGGGTGTTCCTCTATTATCCAGCGCTGCATAGATTCATTCACGAATATTGTGTAATCAAGAAATTTTGTAGCATTTCGAGTTATTCTTCAGATGTGTATCGCAGTGGTTACACTCATCAAGAGCAGCTCAATGGGCAAATAAGGCTTAGAAGCGACTAAATTATAGAACACGATTTGGACGTGGTACAACTGCTTCCTACAGATGTCACAAGCCCTATATCACAGAATGTTTAACAGTTCTCTCTCTTAAACTCTTGCGTCTCCTTACAACGCAGAACATAAGCATAGTTCCCTTCACTCCTGATTCCGTTCTTCGCATTCGCTCAATTATAATGCGAGAAATGTAAGCCTTCTCTCTCGTTTGCCCATGCTTTTGATTTTCGAGGTTGCTGGAGATGCCGGCTGGAAGCGCAAACATCCTAAGCTTTTCTACTCTCGCTAAGGCTTTTCGCTCTTAATCCTTAGTCAGGCTGTATCCTATAAACAGATTTGACCGCCTCATTAATGTGGTTACATAATCATGTTATTTTCGGATTAATGCATGATTAGTCCATCGACTAGGCATCATCGTCAGTATAATTTACTCTGAAAAATTATTCGAAATTGGAGCGTCTTTTATACTCAGAAATTCACCTTGGCCGCAGCTTCCGTGTAAGTTGTAGTTCTTCTAAAAAATCTTCTGGCCAATAATCAGATTCCAGGATTAGCTTTATTAGTTGATTCATAGAATCACACCAGATCGTACCTCTGTCCTCACCAGCCACTTAGACAAGTTGAAATTAACGTAAATAGATAAGCACGCTTTGGCCTCTAACGTGCTTGAGGAAAGAACAATTGTGTTTTTCTGCCTGAGCCTTCAGCGAGTAAATGCGGATTGCTTTAAGCAAAGCGAAGCCAGCCGTCGCGACTACTGTCGCAATTTTTTGCAATTTGTGGCACGTTACAAATTGGTTGGTTATGAAGACCTGCGATCTCCTTGGTTGATTAAAGACATGGTTTTCTTTCATTGGCGGAAGTTGGTAATTCGCCAAATACGATGTAGTTGAGACCTCTGAAGAGTTGGTCCCCTTCTTGCTCTGTTGTGGGAGCTGTGAGTTGATGTTGCTTAATATCTCGCATGTTACCATTGCGATATCATCGAAGAAGTCATAATCAATATCCTTCCATTGTTGTCTCATCGTTTTCAGGTAGAATCCACTCAATATCGGCATTTTGTTGACAATGTACAGTGTGGATCTGCCTACAACTCTTACAGCTACTCCAGTTAATGCTGCTACTTTCACTACTTGTCTTCCTAAACAATTTGATTTCGATAAAAATGGTAACGTACTGTGATAATAATAAATATCTTTAAAACAAAAGACTTCAATCCCTACAGATAAACTGGAAAAGCGACGAACCTGACATTACACACATAATCAAAAAATAATTTTTTCAAAATGGCGTAAAATGATGGTTAGAGCTCACGTATAAAAATAAATCATTTCTAAGTTATAGGCGAAGCCAAGTTTTTCAGAGAGAAAGGAAGTTTTAAGCGATCGAGCTATGGGCGAAGATTGTGCTTCTACCACAATTATATACTGATCAAAAATTTAGTGAAATTAGAAAAAATCGAATGTCGAGCCGAGCTGTCATTAAAAATTTATTTTTAAAAGGCAACGCGCCTGCTCAAATCAAAGACGAGTTTGACGCTGTATACGAGTATACGTCATTTACCACCGTGAAATTTTTGGCAGTTGAAATTAAACGTGGCCATACCTGCTTGAACGACGATGAACGTTCGAGACGTTCAAAAGCTGCAACCACTGATGATAACATCGCTCAAGTTCACCAAACGGTGCTATGCAACCGTCGAATTAAAATAAGGTATATAGAAGAGGCTATGAATATGTCCAAAGAAAGTGTTTGCCACATAATGCATCAAGATTTATGTATGTGAAAGCTGTCCGCCCGTTGGGTACCGCCTTTGTGCAGAGATAAATCAGAGTTTTGACACATGTTAATTACTGTTGATGTAACTTTGATATGCCATTACACTTCAGAATCAAAAATACAGTCAAAACAGTGGACTGGCAAGGAAGAATCGGCTCCAAAAAATATCGAGAGTTTGTGAAAACTCTCGGAATACCGAGAGTTGACCACCAGAAGGGAATACATTGCTATTTAAATTCTTAAACCATTCCTGTATTTTCAATGTATGGGCCAAACGAATTTTGCAAGATGTTCAACGGATGCTAGCTGATTCTTCATTAAATTTCAATGCCTACAGTGATTCTTAGTTGTTTTATCCATTCACTACTGAATTGATGAACAACAGAGGTTCCTAGCCTGATCCATTTCAAATGTCTATAGCTTTCCCTTTCCACACAATTTTCCCTAGCTCTTATAACAAATGTTTCTATCCGTTGGCGGGCTCTGAAGCTCGATTTGGCTAGCTATGCTTGTTTTCTTCGCTCAAAGAGAATTGATACTCCTTGGACTGGCTATAAGAGTGATATTGGTTGTAGGGCATTTACAGAATGTCATACGTCTGTTTCTTCCCCTTAAACCGTGATATATTGCATGTGTTTGATTTTTGTTTCTAACTTTTACATGTTAGAATTTTATTGTGTATGTTATAGGTAAGCACCCTGTACGCGGAACTTACTAAAATTTCATTGGCTTTTTAATAGCATTTAAATAGAACTGTACACGGTTACATAAATATATCCTTGCCACACACAATGAAATACTTTATTGAAAACTCACAGAACAAAACAAAATGAACAATATCAGATAGGCGGAAAACACCTGACATCAATAAAATTTTCACGTATTTTAATTTCCTACGTTCTTTGTGCTGTTTTGTTGTTGTTTTCGAGCATGCGGTATGTTATCATTTTAGATCTTCTTCTGCTTTGCTTGTACACCGTTTAGATTAATCTTTATATTATTTTCTCTTCTCGTGTTTCTGCCAGGCTAGGGAAAAACGAGGAAAATCTAAATAATTTTTCCTCAATACCACTTTGACTTATTACATCAAACGATATTCTTTCTTTTATTCCGATAAGTTCCTTCCTCCTGCTTTTCATGTCATAATATTAATTCCAATCAAATTCCAAATAATTTTCCGTTTTTTTTTTATTTTGTTTTGTTATTTTTTTTTACTGTGTGTGCTTTTCATTTATTTTCATCTTGTACATAATATAACATTCAATTCATGTCATCATCATTTTATGGTTCATCAAAGATAATACTTTGAATTTTAATGATTGTTAAAGACGACGACAACGACGAAGAAATAAATTGTATAAACTGTTCGTGCAATGGGGACGAGGCGCTTAAGGGTGGCGAGGAGAAATATATTTATATTTTTTGTATACCGATTTTGTATACAATAAGGAACAAGACAAAGGTGAGAAAATTTTCGTGTATATTGATTGTAGGTGTTAATGCTGCTGTACTGGATATTTAACACAAAGGTTAGGAGGTTTCAGTGATTACTATCGCTACTCCCTTTAAAACCATTTAGTGCTATTAATATAGGGTACAAGATCTCGCACATTACAGCTTTCGAAATCAGAGAGGCTGTCCATAGTGTCCAGCTGCCAGCTAGCATAGAGCATGCTTAGGAAGTGAACAAAAGTCACCTACTCCTCCTCGTCCTTGCAGCTTCTGCAGAAGTCATTTGCATCCAGACCCAGTCTTCTCGCATGATCTCCGAAGAGACAGTGTTCGGTAAGTACCCTTACAATTCTACGTAAACCACGCTTCCATAAAGCGTAAACCAGGCCATACTTGTTTCGCTACCCTGCCAGTCGGACTGGCGAGCCATCTAGCATTTGCCAAGGCAACTGCTTTCCTATGGCTTGCTGCTTTCAACACAGACATAGGCCTAGCTACACATTCTCTCCCTGGTTCCAGTTGGAGAGTCGTACCTAGTAATTGCAAAATCGATCCTAAATTTGAAAACCGGTTACAGATTTTTCCTGAAGAAGAAAAAGCTCTTTTATCTTGTACGCTGGTTGGCGGAATCGTCAATAAGAATTTATAAATAAATTCAAAACTTTCTCCTCGGGTACCGGTATCTTCGAACTGTGTTAGTTCTCTTCTTATAACGGCCAAGAAATTTAAAGAATTTTTTTTTAATTAAGAGAGACGGCGGAGCTCTTATTCCTTTTTCAATTGCATTTTGCATCATCTGTTTCATAATTAGTTGAATTTGTTGTTGGTTATGGTCCACCGGCACTTGTAAGATATCTTCCTCAGAACGGTTATCTGGGGTTGTATGTTTTTTCCTGAATCTATTAATCTTGTCAACAATTTGTCACAAATATAAGATTTTGATTTATTTTGGAACTTGCGTTACCGCAGGAACCAGTATGTAGATACTGAAGAACAGCTGATGGCTCCGTTCACCTTTCATTAATTCGTAATACTAGTTTCGATTTCATTTCATTTGAAAGAAAACTATTTACTTATATTCTGCAGTCTTGATAACATGCAGGTAAAAGCAGCGTTCGCCGTAAAAAGATTTGCATCTCTTCGGCACAAAACCTCTACCGTTAGCTTTATTGGCTCAAGCACATTAACAATCTCAACCAATAATATCCAATTATTTTCACAAAATGAATATTCGGTGAGGTTTAGACTAGACTTTATTTTGTAAACCCGTTCGAGCATTATCAACAAGCTACTTCATTGCGTTTTAGAATCTAAGGTTAATTCCAATTTTTTCCCATGGTTCAGTTTTACATATTTTTGCAACGTGGTATTTCTTGTTGGAGAAGCTCTAACAATTTTTACTGCTTTACGAATTTTTATTATATGGGGATGTATAATCGTATTAGGTTCATATTGGTCAGATAATTCTGAATATGCACCTGGATTTACATCATCCTCGCATTCGTTTTCGGAATTTAAACAGTTTCTGGGCAATTTACTCAGTTTAAAGTATTAGCAGTTTCGGATAATTCGTCAACCCCAATGGCACCCAATTCAGAATTTATATTCATATAAAGCACGTCAACCACTGCTAGCTGAATACCATGAGCAAGGCAAAGCTGATGTTCTGGCTCAATCAACCTCCCAAGTTTTTTCATTACTGATGCTCCTTCGGAGGTTAAACTTACAATGTCCTTTTCACGCGATAAAGTGAAATCGTTTAATTTATTTTTAATTAGCTCAATACACTTTTCGGCGGGAGCACTACCGTGAATACGGACCAAGCCTAAATTCCATATTTTTTCATTGGAATGTACATTTTAGAAGTCCATCCAACAATTCGGATCTTGTTTCCTGTTGAATTTTTGTGTTGGGTGATTTTGGTATTTGATTGCACGTGATTGGCCATTAGCAATACCCTGAGATCATTTGAGGTGGAAAACACAGAAAATGGTATACCGTCTCTTGCAATTAGCCGAGATAAAATGAGAGACAAAAAATTCTGTATTATTGTTGGATTAACTTGAATTAGAGAAATTTCATATAGATGGGGCATTTATCTTCCGTTTCGCTAAACTTTTTCCAATAAAACCGGGTGTAGGGTGATTGGAAACGGAACGATTAATCGGTAAACTGATTAATCGAAAACCGGGTTTGCAATCACTAGTCGTGCCGTACCTTGCTAATTCATCCGCCCTGCAATTTCCCTCAACTTCAGAATGACCCGGAACCCAGACCAATTTGATATAGAATAGTTCATCCATCTCGTTAAGAGATTTGGATAATCCAACGCTATTATTGACTCTAGGGAAACTGAATCCAGTGAAAGAATGACCACACGACTGTCCACATAATTAGTGATATCAGTCAACGATATTACATTAAGCCTTAACCAGTTCATGACCTCTTCAATCGCTATAACTTTAGTCTGGTACACGCTGCAGCAATCAGGGAGACGAAAGGATAGACCCACATTTAATTCGCCACAAAACTCACCAGCTCACACTCTACCATCGCACTTGGAGGCGTCAGTGATTAATTTAATTGTCCCGGGCTCCGCAAAGAGACCACTCTTCCAATCCTCCATAGAGAGGAGTCACCTTAAAACGCTTGCAAAATCACAACAGGGGTGTTATATAATCCAAATTCACCAGGTCATGCCTCACATAATTGACTATAGTTGAGTGCTCTTTTTGCAGGAACTTCCACCCCGAAGCCGCTGATAAACATATCCAACGGGAGAAGGTACAGCCTAACCTCTAGGGCCCTTGTGGAGGTCGTTTTCAGCGCCCCACTAATGAGCAAACAGGTTGCCCTCTGCACCTTCCCCATCATGTACCTGTATGATAGTTTCTCCAGAGCTGGTCACCACATACTCACACCATACAGCCGTACAGACCTTACTATTGCCATGTAAAGCCAGTGCACCAGCTATGGTTTCAAACCTCATTTCCTTCCGGTGGCTTTCTTTTCTCTTTTTATTTTATTTGGTTTCCAACTGGGCTAACTGTCCAGATGAATCCCTAGAAATGTCGCCTTATCTGTAAAGGCCAGCATAGTGCCATTCAGACTTGGTAGAATCACTTCCGGAATTTTATATCTCCTAGTGAAAAGGATATATCTGGTTTAGATGGGTTGATCCCCAAACCACACGTGCTGGCCCGACCCGCAGTGATTTATAGCGCATTGTGCATCACATTCTTAATTGTACCAAGATGCTTTCCTGAGATAACTATCGCTACGTCATCGGCATAAGTAAGCACACCTATTCCTTCCCCCTCCAGTTCCAATAGTAGTTTTTGACTACTACATTCCAAAGAAAGGGAGAGAAGACACCTCCCTGAGGTGTTCTCCGAACAACTCGTCTTCATAACCATAACCATTCTGCTTCCCAGTAAGTGATTAATTAGCCTGATTACTGAGTACTCGACAGCCAGCAATCCTTTCCTAATTGCCTCCATTTTCACATTGTTGAAAGCGCCCTCGATATCGAGAAACGCCACCAACGAGAATTCCTGAAAATCCAATGCCTTCTCAATGTCCCGATCCAAGACATGTAGTGCCGTATCCACGGACTTACTCTTTTACTCCGCATCTTGAGACTGTGCCCAGTTTCTGGGACAGTTCTCAAACGAATATAGACATCCAGAAACCTTTCCATGATTTTCAGCGGAAAGGATGACAGTCTTAAGTCCTTAGGGTTGCTGTGCGAGTTTTTACGTGCTTTCGGGAAGAAGATTACCTTAGCCTTTTTCGATTTCTTCGGGATGTACCTCAGCTTCAGACACCCTTTGAAGATAATTTCCTACCAGGGAAGTAAAACCTCCGAGTTCTTCTGAATTTCTGCTGACACAATCCCATCCGGACCAGTTGAGATAAAGGGCTTAAAACTTTTAATAGCCCATTTTATCTGTATTCAGAATATCCTCTGTACACAACAGTTGGGACCCATGTCATTCATAGACCCAGTCATCCACTCTCGCAAACGACGCATCTTCACTTTTCAGGAAGTGAGTTTCCATCAGAAGATTAAGAGTCTCTTCACTAGATACCGCCTAATCTCCATCCGGTTTAACCAGCCTGAAATAGCTGGAAACGCCTTCTATTCTATCACAGAAGAGTCTCCACGAATTCCTTTGTGCCTTCTTTGTCTCTCTTTAATATTTTCTGAGGCATTCCTTATAGAAGTTCCAGTCCTGACTTTCTTTCGATCTTTTCGCTGTACTGAAAGCAGACCCGCAGGTCCACCAAACAGGTTTCCGCTTTCCCCTCAGCTTTTTTAATGGCCAAGATCCCTCATAGAGGTATTGCACCTTAATAAGCGTATCTATCATTGAATCCAGATCACTACCCGTGTCGGGGAGTCCTGGGACTCTAGATGGAATACTGCCCTCCAATACCTCCCTACCTATATATGCGCCATACTGTTCTCCTGGGGTTTCTCTACACGCACTGATTTGTAATTTGGAGATTCAGCTTAAACGTTAGGTACCGATGGCCAAAGAAGGAATGCTCCTTCGCAACCCTCCATTCCCTGATCATAGGTGAAATAAAATCGGAGACCAGAGTAACATCCAGAACATCCTGCCTATTTCTGATAATAAAGGTGAGTTCTTGACCTATATTACTAATAATGAGGTTAAATTTGAGAAGAAATTCGAAAGTGACTCCTTTCGATCATTGATGTCCGAGCTACCCCAGATGGTATGGTGCGCGTTCGCGTCACACCCTACGATAACTCCGACCTTCTTCATTTCTGCATCACAAACAAGTGTCTCCAGTATATTTGGCAGCACTGGCTTCTTCTAGTCCATCTATGCGGCTGCAAGCCCGAATCTCTTACCCTCAAGCGTTTCTTAAGCGTCCCACAAGCGTATAATAGAGTATAACAGATTTTGTTATTTTTGATCCAAGGTTCTTGGATCAGAATTATCTCCTACCTGGACTTAGCAAGTCTGAGAAGTAGCACCACCAAAGCAGCCTTGGTTTGGTGTACATTTATCTGCACAAGCCTAATCATTGTTAACAGTATTCACTTACCTACTTACCACAGCCGTGCTACATCGATTAGTTGAACCCGACGGAGTCGACGGGCTCCCTGGTCTCACTCCCTCCGCTGCCTCTAAACTAAAAGAGGTC
Source organism: Nephrotoma guestfalica (assembly GCA_963691935.1). Classification (NCBI taxonomy): domain Eukaryota; kingdom Metazoa; phylum Arthropoda; class Insecta; order Diptera; family Tipulidae; genus Nephrotoma; species Nephrotoma guestfalica. The sequence goes on along the minus strand of CAVNVL010000057.1, from coordinate 9,163 downwards.
CACTATTAAACACAAAAGTCACAATTACATTTCCTTGATGTAATAAAACGAAATATGGGAGATTTTGTTCTCAGCGTTGTATTGAAAATTTAAGGTGTTTCACGAAAATGGCGTAGTAATTTTTTGGCTAATTCGTCGCACTTTAAAATGTTCAGGTCACGACTTGGTAATGTATGAAAGCAGGCGTATCCGTAAAATCGTTGATATAACGCATAAAAATGCCAAATCAAATAAACCGCACGTCAAATTTTATATTACTTTACGCCATCCATCAATATAAAAGTCATTAACAATCCATAAACCCAATTAAAATTTATATCCTTTATTTTTCGTATTCCGAAAGCTTTTTCATGTGGCGCATTTATATAAATACATCCATAATATATAGAGAAAGCTCAAATCAATCAAATAACTGATTTAAAATTTTGTAATTTTATTTTATCGGGGTAGGTTTGATGTGGTGGCATTTAACACATAAATTTATTTTAAACGTCATTCCCGCATATAAAATGTATACTCGTATACCCTACTCGTAAGCCATTGCAGAATATATAATATGGATTTGTTACACAACAACAGCATTCGTCACTTGTGTTGAAATTTGCGCGACATCACATTTTTTACACACACATCAGAATTTATAAATGTGCATAGATATGTTTTAATCCTGAGATTTAGGGATTAACAAACGGGATGTACATATCCTATAAACACATACGTGTTTATTTCAAATCGAGATAGATCTGATTATCCCCTGTCCATATAAAATATGTAACAAACAAAATAATGTGTGGTGCGCTTTATAAATTCATCGGTCTACGAGTAAATACACGTTACGGATACGAGTCAATATATGGTAAATTGAATTACCAGGAACAGTAAAACCGGAAACAGGGAGAGTCGAAAGCTTTATCCCATAATTGTAGAATTTGTGTATACACCAAATGTGCAAATTACACCTTCGGGAAATTTTCTTGTTTTTTCCGGAAACTATTCCACAATAAAATATACAAGCGGATTGAGAGTGGAAAATTAAATTGTCCGCTCCATCATTAAAATGCCATTGTTGGTGTATTTGTTTCCTTGTTATATCCATGTTTTTATGCAGCAGTGTTCAACAGTAGCATGTTGATTTCGCAAGGGAATATCTCGATTTGTGTAAATAAAACGAGTTGATGATGTTTTATGACTTTTCCGACCAAGGCTAAATATGAAGAATTTATTTCTTTTCCTTGGAGGCTTCAAATTATTAGTTGAACAAAATTTTATTTTTGTATATGAGACAACTTTTAGGTATTTATACTTTAAAGAGTTCCACTTGGTGCCGAAATCGGTGCTAATATACGGTAACAGTGACAGTGAAATGCATACCCAGATACAACTCAGTGTTAAAATATTTTGTCAGAAAAATTAGAAAATATAACTACTCTTGCCAGAAATTGAACCAGAATATTTCCATTCACGTAAATGTATTTCAGTTGTGAAGCAGTGGAACAAGCTGAGCCAAGAATAACAGTACAAACGATAGAATCGTTAAATAAATTGGAGGCGCTTTCTCAGTTTTCAATTTAGACGCTGTATTGAGCAAAGCTGTATTTGCACATTGACCACGGTCACTAGAGTTCGTGGCACTGAGTTTATACTATTGTTTTCGTTTAGCATTGCTAAATTTGCTGACGAATTAATTTTTTCTTCGCTGTTTTTATTTTTATTTTTAAACGGCGGTATAATTAGGCATAGTTGTTTTCTTTGGGCTGTGTTGAACTACCCACTTGGTTTGCACTTGCACTTGCAATATTTATATTTTCTACGTGAAACTGGTTCAAGTTTGTTCTAGATTGTGTACGGCGTTCGATGTTGGTTCAGAACGGATGGTTCAATCTCTGATGTCTCGATTGTCAACGGACCGATGTTTCAAAAATCCAGTGGCAGTCTTAAGAGTCACCACTCTTACTAGTCCGTCGGATCTTGGATGTACCATTTTCCACGTAAGAGAATGTACATTGTCGTCACGAGTGATTACCGACTTCAACAACCGGTTTGGTCGTCCATTTTCGTCTATGCTGGAGCGATTGCAAATAATCTTTGCACCATCTATCCCAGGAATGCTGCTTTAATTGAACAAGCATTTCACATCGTTGTTATAAAGTTACTTTCTTCTCCCTTATGTCACTTTCTGGAATGCTCACGTCATGTGGACGATCAATTAAAAGTAGCCTGAGAGTATGAATATTTCATCAGCATTTGATGTTTGTTTTGCATACCTAGAGGACGGGAATTGAACATCGCCTCGACCTGTTTTACGAGGGTTTTTAATTCTTCATATGTTAAACTGGCTGTTGCTATCACTTTGCGAAGATGAAATTTAGCTGATTTTATTGCAGCTTCATGCAGTCTGCCAAAATGAGGAACACCTGGAGGGTAGAGGTGCTAGTTGATATGGTCATCTCTGCACATTGTTTTAATCTTCCGTTCAATTTGATCGGACTGAAGCATCTTTTATATTGTGTTCAACTTAGAGAGGTCTGCAACTAACTCCATGTGAACCTCCTTGGTGGCAAGACAAATAAATATGCAGATATATGTCTTGGTTGGCGGGGAACACCCCGAATCTTATAATGAACGAAAATGCGAAAACAAAAATCCATTGATGTATGGTAGAATTCCGATGCAATTTTTACACGCTCAGAAGGCAAATCTCCCCTTAACTGCAAAACAGTGCGTGGTCGAAGTATAGCGCAACGTACGCATTGACTACAAATTTTCTTCGCTACCTGTATAGCATTTATTGGGTAAAACTGCTCACGTACAATTGACAGTAATGCCTGAGGTCACACATGCAGATGTTTTCTATGTAGATATGTCAGTAGTGATTCTGTCCTGGGCAGGAGCAGAATGGGATGCTTCGCTGTATAAGCCAGTGATAAAAATTGAAGTAGACCTCCAATCCGAATGATGCCATCTTGATCTAGAAAGAGCGATAGAGATTTTAAGTTTACATCCTTGATTGAGTGACCCTTGCGTAGCTCCTTGAAAACATCTTCGTATCACTCATGTTGAACCAAATATACAATAAGTTAAACACCAGCCTCATAATAGGAGATAATTTTAGCAACCACCTTTTGATAATCGTTTCTGAGTTTTATGTTATCCAGAATTTGTATAATGTAATTTGCAGCATTATTGCAGGGAAGCGTGGTTTCCGAAATTTCTTTGCTTCAGGAATATTGGTAATGTTCGCGCTCGTAGAACATTTAACAAACCAATCAGACTCAGGTGAGTGTAGAAATGAAGGGATTAAAACCAGAGTTCACAGCTTAATAATTGAGCAGCCTTCATGCTCCTGGAGACAATATCCGCAGGGTTGGATTTGGATGTGACGTGCATTCATGGATGTGATTTGCATAAGTTTTGAATGGTGCTGACTCGGTTAGCAACAAACGTGCTCCAATTTGTTGGTGTACCGTGAATCCAACATATCGCAATTGTCGAATCAGACCAATAAAATACCTTTTCCACGGCGAAATTTATGTTGTCTAAAGCCTTGCGCATTAGTTGCAGCGCATAATTTTAGGCGAGCTAATGTACTTTTTTTTGTATTGGAGCGAGTCTAGATTTACTGCACATGATACGCACAATGTAGGTACCGTTGTCTAAAAAACAACGTGTATAAATTGCCGCACCGTACGAACCTTCGCTGGCATCTGTGAACCTGTGTGATGCCAGCAAAAAAGTGTTGAAGAACGGCTAATCCCCGCAAATGTTGCAACTCAGACCGAAATATTTGCATTCGGTATGGAGGTGCTTATAGGAAATGCTTGATCCCAACCGCCTTTTAGTTGCCACAATTTTTGAATGAATCGTTTTCCAATGACACCCACCGGAGACAATAGACCGATTGGATCGAGAATGCGTGCTACTTTCGAAAGCACAGTACGTTTTGTTATGCGTTCGTCTGAACAAATTTGGATGTTGTTGCATAATAATTCCAAGGTTCTAACGAAGGAATTGTCATCGCCATTGAGTACCTTTTCACATTCTGATTTTGGAATGTGATGTAGTACCAGATGTAAGACATTTCATTGCCAGGAAGGGACCGCATGAAGTACCATATGTAGAGTGTTGTATGTTTACAGCCTCTGCATTGGGTCATCACGCTAATAGATATATTGATAGCAGCGCCAATCGGTTTGCACTACAGGCCCTGCTGATAGTAAATCGTTGAGCGAATTGCCATTTGATGATTTTGCCGAACCATCGAAATGAGGCTGACGATGATGTCGGGCTTTAACACGCAGTGATGTGGCAAACAATAGTTGGTTGGATTTATTCTGGCTTCCGAAATGGATTCATTTGATTGAAGGCACGATATTCGTCCATAAATTGACGATACTGGATTAGACGTTTCTCCAGACTTAAAAATCGTAGTTTTGCCATGTTTGTTGAGTTATCAAGGGGCGCCGGCGTTTCTGTAAATGGCAAGCGAACAATAAATCCGCCATCAATGTTTCTTGTGTTTGTGGCCGCAAAGTGTTTGTCGACGGGATGATCAAATGTGGTGATAGCCTTGGTACCTTCTGGTATTTCATTTACCTTCCAAAATCTTTCAATTTGGTCGATAATGGTCGGAAATTACTTTCGATATAGCACGAGTAGAAAACGATAGACCCAAATATCTACATGTATTACGTTCACTACCCCAACAAATAATGAATACGATTCTATCGGATTTACTAAAGAATCGGCCGGACCAAGACCACTACATAAAAAAATTGTTCCTAGAACGGATATCAACCTCAGATGAGAGGCAACTGGAAATCTTACTGAGTGGGCAGGACATTGGTTGGTCGCTCTGGATTCGAAAAATGCCAGAGATCATTAAAATCGCAATTGCCGAAAAACAACAAGGCAATATAGGGGCGGTACACAGTTCGAAACGCTCGCCACAAAATTATAAATACAATAATAAAATTCCGGGTAAGAGCCACGACACTATACGCTAACCTTCAACAAGTGTAAGTACCTTCGAGGATCGAATTGTATGACTTGAAGAGGCGGTTAGAAATTTTTTCTCTAAGAACAGAAGTCCGTCGCGTGGATGTTTCCAGTTTAGATCTAATTCGCGAACACGTTCGCACTCGCCTTACAGTGCCACCAACTCGAACGTCCAAGATATCTGTTGGTATCACACTATGTATAAGCAAAACGGTCGAAAGTGCCGTAAGCCATGCGTGTGTCGCTCCCCGAGCAACAACGCTAGTGAAGAAGAAAAAAACTTATAAATCACGCGGTTGAGTCGACTACATTCTTGACTTTAAATAACAGTCGCCTCACGATAAACATAATAAACTGACTTTCCTTATAGACACGGGGGCTGATCTTTCAGTGCTCCCGGTCCGACGTTTTTCAACATCCATATATAATACATCGAAATCTATAGATCTAATACTTTCGGCGCTTTCGTCTTAGCGTCAGTGAATCGTCCGATCATTGGCGCTGATTTTCTCAGTAAATTCGGCCTCTTAGTCGATCTTAAACGAAAACGGCTGATTGATACAGAGACGCAGCTATAAATCAATGCAATAACGGCTCGAGTTAATACACCTACACCGATATATTTTGCAATCGATAAAGGCTATGGCATGCTGCTAAAAAAGTATCCTTCCCTAACAGCCGAGCCAAATTATAATTCACCGGTACAACATTCCGTGGTTCATCACATAGTAACGACAGGTCGTTTACCGGTATCGAGGACACGAAGACTAGACCCGGTGCGCTATAAAGCTGCATTCACTGAATTTCAGCACACGGTGGAATTAGGGATATGCCGACCATCGGCATCTCACGTCTCTTGTCCATTGCATATGGTCAAAAAAAATGATAACGATTGGAGACCGTGTGGGAACTATCGGCGACTAAATACGGTTACGATACCGGATCGCTACCCGATACCTCACATACAAGATTTCTCCATACACTTGCATGGCTGTACAATTTTCTCCTAAATCGACCTTGTTATGGCTTATCATTTAATTCCCGTCGCTCCTGAAAGGGTTCACAACACGGCAATCATTACACCATTCGGCCTCGTCGAATTCAACCGAATGCTATTTGGCCATTTGGAAACGGTTGGACCGCTTGGCCGCTCTACTGAAGAAGCCCAAGACACCCGAAATTTTTCCTGGCCCGAAGAATGCCAAAACGCATTCACAAAACTAAAGAGTAAATTAGCTAATATAACCACGTAAGCTCACCCGCTGAACAACGCAAAATTCAGCGTGACGACTGATGGATCGAACACTGCCGTAGGAGCTGTTCTGCAACAGTACAATAACGATTGTTGGGAACCATTAGGATGTTTCTCTAAGAAAGTTTCTGATGCTGAACGAAAATACTCAGTATTCGATCGGGAATTACTCGCTTTATATCTAGCAATCAAACACTTCAGATATTTTGTTGAAGGAAGGCACTTTACCATTTCTACCGTCTATAAGCCACTAACTAGAGTCATTCAGTCTAAAACTGAACGCAATCCACGACAATTGCGACACTTGGATTATATTGGTAAATTTACCACAGATATCCGGCATGTGAACGGTAAAGACAACGTGGTCGCGGATGCATTATCCCGCACGACTGACACCGAAGCTGCAACAGTCGCGGTAAGTTTCGACTTCAATACAATCATTAATGCGCAAAAAGCAGACTTAGAACTACTGAATTTACTTTCTGGTTCTATATGTCACGCTAGTTCCAACATGAAACTAGAGTTTTTAAAATTTGCAGAATTCGAAATCTACTGCGAAACTTCGTTGGGTACTAATCGCCCATACATCGCAGGATCATTACGCCGACAAATCTTCGACTCTTTACATAATATTTCACATCCTGGTGTCCGTGCTACTCGTAAATTGATTTCGGCTCGCTATTTCTGGCCTACTATAAACAAAGATGAGAACAATTGGGCACAATCTTGTTTATCCCGCCAACGTTCGAAAATTCAACGGCATACGAGGGCATCGATTGGACGATTTGAAATTCCACTTGGTCGATTCGAACATATCCATTTGAATATAGTTGGTCCGCTTCCACCGTCCAATGGATATAATTATCTTTTAACCTGTGTCGACCAATTCACTCGTTGGCCCGAAGCTTATTACATGACCGATATGTCTGCAAACACCATTGCCAAAACAACCGACCAAAGCACGCAATTCGAATCAATTTTTTTTTTTTTTTTCTATGGTTGGTTCTCATCGAATGCGCACGACGGCGTATCATCTTCAAGCCAATGGCATGGTCGAACGATTTCACCGACAGCTGCTCACCCAAAGCAGCTCTCAAGGCCTGAGAAAATACGATTCATTGGAGCTCCGAAATTCCTATCATTTTCTAGAAATTTGAGCAACGATCAAACAAGGTCTTATGTGCTCACCAGCCGAGATGGTTTACGGACAAAATCTCAGGCTACTCGGTGAGTTCTGTATCGAAAATCCTCTTTCACCTCAGCCTTCAACCGACACAGTCATCGACCAACTTCGCACCACCATGCAACATCTTATACCCACGTCAACTCGAGCAACGAAACAAGACGATAGTTTTGTCCTGAAATGGCTCGATAATTGCGATTACGTTTTCGTACGAACGGACAAGGTTCGCAACGGACTACAACCCTCTTATGAGGGTCCATATAAAGTAATACACAGCTTACGAAAGCAGTTCATTATCTCGATCTAGATTGAAACCGGCATACGGCATACTCTGTTTCGCTGAGCGATTACCGGTGCGAACTCGAAAAGCTGTAAGTATTCGCAATTAACTTAATTCTGTCTACCGTGTCCTTTTATCTGCGAAGGGGTAAGCGGTTCAATTATTTGAAATCAAAATAATTGTATCCGTATATCAAAACACGATTTCGCTAGGTTACCTTTTAAACTGGGCGCGCACCCCTGTTTGTAACCAACTAATGCAAAATAAAACAAAAAAACTTAAAAATTAATCCATAAAAACGTCAAGGAGTTCGGTCACACGTTTTAATTACGGTGGTGAAAATTATAAAGTGAAATAAAAAATTGTTTAATTAATAATAATAAAAGAAGTTTATGAAGTAAAACTTGGTATTTTTACGTCTCAAACGAAATAAGCCTTACAAGACCCATAGCACTTAGAAAGCGTAGCCAGCCGGAAAACAGCAACCTTTTGTTTATAGGAGGATGGTACTTCTGGCACCAAAATGTCTACGATTACGACTATTTCTTCGTAAGGAAAATTATTGCTAATTCACAATGAAGAATTGAATTCACGTATTTTGAAGCACTTTATTAGATTTTATTTTCACTTTTTCAGCAACGTGAATTAAAACTAAACTAAAGAAACTCTATAGACTGATGATGACTGATGATGATGAGTAAAATTGTGTGTGTTGTCCGACAGGACACGGTGTGGTACATCATGTTTATGTGTCGTTAACACTTATTATTATTCAAACCTTCTTAGTTTTAGTGCAAAGGATCTTTACTCTGAACGATTATTGGGTAGCAGCTGTTCAGTGAGTTTACATTTTCGTTTACAAATAATCGTTAAAGTGCGGCATTTTTCTTGAATATGCAATCTCATACAATCTTAGCGTGTCATTATCCCGCGATCATAATCAGATGATGAAAATCCATTTTGCGTTTTGCCTCTTTTCGGATTTCGAACGCATTACTCCAAACGCAATAGATTAAACCAGTGTACCATTTAGTCGATAATTTCGATTCGTGTTAGGAATTATTTTGTTGGGGAATAAGTTAGGGCACCAGTATGTAAAATAACCTAAATCTAAAACCTTTTAGACAAAAATTTCATTTCCATGCAAATTTGTAATAAAAAAAAAATCCAACCACAAATTTAATTACCATCTGCTATACACAGAATACCTACCAACCAACAAAGTACCGAAGCATCACAAAAAGATTTTCTTTGCCCCCGTCACAAAAGCATATACAAAACACCAAAATGGAAAACGTCGGGAAATTAATTTTTTATAATAACTCATAATAAAAAACCGTAAACATAAAAAGCTCACAATACGTAGAAAGGTTTAATGGTGTAACAACAATGGTAATTCAACCAATAAGGGCTTCAAAATTATAAAATGAAAATGGAAAATTTATTCATAAGA
>CAVNVL010000056.1:0-31582 GCA_963691935.1 Nephrotoma guestfalica | reverse complement strand
TCACATCTTCATCCCCACATCAAATTCACACATTGTTTGCGGTTATCATATCCACATGTTCCCCTTCGAATCCGAACGATTTGTGGATGAAACATAAGAACGACATGTCTGAAAATGTTTTACATCGTGTGTCGAAAAACTTTAAATCCTACATTGCAAATAACAGCAGAAATACACAATGGGGCATTGATTATGGTAGAAGACATGTGTTTATTGATAGCGAATAAAGTGTTTGGGTATGATATCACAAAATCGTTCAATTCACGATGCATTCAACCACGAATTACAAAGAGAAAAATAATATGACACTGAAACATTAGCCGAAGCAGTTCTTACAAATGTTCCACAATTGAATCAACATTGACTGCGTACGACTCTTTGATAGGTGTGAACAATGGAACTGGCGGCATTTACTTCCTGGATGCTCACGGAGGGACTAGAAAAACGTTCTTAATATCTTTGATTTTGGCGTCAATGCGATCACAGCATGAAGTGGCATTGGTTTCATCTGGAATAGCAGTGACTTTGTTAGAGGGTCGACGAACTGCACATTCTACACAGAAATTTCCACTGAACATGCAAATCAACGAGACACAAACTTGCAACATCGCCAAAAACTGCGCAATGGTGAAGATTCTACAGAGATGCAAATTGATCGGTTGGGACGAATGCACGGTGTCCACAAAAGGTCACTGGAGGCGATGGACAGAACGCTGAAAGATCTTCGTGGCAATCAAAACATTTTTGGTGGAACCATGATTCTGTTGCCCAGTGATTTTCGTCAGACTCTTCCTGTTATTCCACGTTCAACTGCAGCTGACGAACTAAAGACCGGCATATTGACGACGAACATGCGAGCGTGTTTGCAACAACATCAAACTGCAGATGTGTTTTCGAAGCAATTGTTGGACATTGGTAATGTGAAAATCTCAGTTGACATCTCAACCGGATTCATCACATTGACCATCGATTTTTGCCACTTGACCGAATCAAAGGCAAAGCTCATTCGAATTGTTTTTCCGAACATTGTGCAAAACTTAAAAACCATTATTGCCGAAAAATAAAGATATCGATAATCTCAACGCGACCATACAAAATTTCATTCCGGGACAGGTGTTTTCCTTCAAATCAGTTGACACAATTATCAACCAGGATGAAGTAGTGGAAATGCCCGGATTACCACCTTACAATTTGCAATTTAAAGAAGGCTCAGTCATCATCATGTTGCATAACATTAATCAACCTCTACGGTGCAATGGAACGAGACTAGCTGTGAAAAAGGTCATGAACAACATCATCGAGGTGACGATTAGAATAGGAAAGTACAAAGGAGAGGATATTTTGATTCCGCGCATCCCGATGATTCCAACGGAATTGGCATTTGAGCTCAAACGACTGCAATTCCCCGTGCTTCTGGCATTCGCGGTGACCATCAACAAATCACAAGGCCAGTCCTTGGAAGTTTGCGGGATTAACTTGGAGCTTTCGTGTTTCGCGCACGGACAACTGTACGTTGCGTGTTCGCGTGTCGGCAAACCGTTATTTTTGTATGTTTACGAGCTGGAAAATACAACGAAAAACGCAGTTTACTACAAAGCTTTGAATTGAATTTTAACTTTCTTTTCCATGTACTCGTAAATAAAAGATATTGAATTTATTTGAATTACGAACGCGTTTAATTTAATCACCAAACTGAACTTAAACCGGGCCAATATTGCCGATCTCAATGATATATATATATATATATATATATATATATATATATATATATATATATAGATATATATATATATATATATATATATATATATATATATACATATATATATATATATATTTATATATATACATATATATATATATATATATATATATATATATATATATATATATATATATATATATATATATATATATATATATATATATATATATATATATATATTATATATATATATATATATATAGTACTGGGAAAAAAAAATTGGGCAAACATATTTTATTGCAAGTTGAAGTCTTTTTTTGCTAAAACTACAAAACTTTTGAAAGCAATTGGCTTATTGTTTCATTTTAAATAGATGTATGACGTAATTTTTTGAAAAATTTTGAAAATTACTAAAATGTTTTCCAATTCTATAGTTGTAAATAAAAGTTGTTTATGAGGAACAATTCTTTCTGTGATTGTGATGATGATTTGTTGATTTGACTCATTTCAAGTATTGTATTATTGTATTTTAAAATCATAAAATTAGTGCAGGACCGAGAAATTCTCTTTTCTTCTAAGTTTTAACAAACTCGTAATGTATAATAAAACTTAACAAAAAATAAAGTTTTAATATTTAAAATCCTCTGGTGCTCAAATTATGTAATATAAAATTTTGCTTTTAGACTCATTTGAAGCTCTACTTAATTGTGATCAAAGTTATTCCTAGGAATAGCATATATGTCGCCCTTTTCTCTAAATTTGATTCACATTCACAACGAAAAAAAAATGAAAATTTTGCAATTTTTCAACTTTAAAGTACATGGCAGCCAACTTAGATGCAGTGCAAATATGATTTATGGCTTGTTTAAAAGGCTGAACCTCTACCTTTCAAACCCTGTATAAATAGTATTTTAAATTACTACGGATTATTACGACTATAAAATGGCAAAAGCGCACGAAAAGTTGCAATTGGAGAACGATTATTTTGATCATAAAACTGAATAATTTGTAACGTTGTTCTTGCGTATATCTCACCATGATGAAGTTGTAAACATTACTGAATACATATCATTCCTATTGGAATACCCTATATATATATATATATATATATATATATATATATATATATATATATATATATATATATATATTTATTTATTTATTTATTTATTTTACCAACAGTATTAATTTACATCTGGTATTTTTAAAATTAGGTTTATTTATATAAATCAAATTTGAATAAAAAAAGTTTTTAGAATTCTTTTAAATTCATCTCTGGACAAATTAAAATCGAACACGGTACACAGAAAGAAATCGTGATTTTTGAATTAAAAAAATCGGTTTTTAAATTAAAAAATAGCCAAATTCAAATAAATTACGCGTTAAAATAAAATAAATCTCTTTTAGATTAAAAAAAAATTGGTTTTTCGATTTTTGAAAAAGATTTTTGAATAATTTTTTTATATAAAGTGGTTAAGTTTTTGAAAAAATTGTCAAATTCAACAAAAAAGTTTTGATTTCAAACGGACAATGTTTTATTTTCATTTTAAAAACGAAATGATTAAATTGAATGATATTATTTTTAGTTTATATAACTTAATTACAATTGAATTAAAAGCAATATTTTTATTTTGGTATTTTTTATTATTATTAATTAAATTTGTACTATATATATATATATATATATATATATATATATATATATATATATATATATATATATATGTATATATATATATATATATATATATATATATATATATATATATATATATATATATATATATATATATATATATAATGCTTTCAAGAAAATATTATTTTCATACTTGCATAATTCGCTACAGCTAGTTTCATAGTATCATTGCTAAAGTTCTGAAAAAGAGATCATCTGAGATTCCCATATTTTAAAAACATCACATTTGGTAGAAATATTCTCTATACAAATACTCATGAAAATATAAAATTTTTTCGTTCGATTCAAAAACAAACAATTGCAATGAAAAAAGATTATTTTTAAATCTAAATAATTTTTTTTTAAATATTAAAAAATAAATTTTTACTATCAAATGTTTGTTGCACAAGTAACAAATATCTATTTTAAATAAAAAATAATTTTTTAAATTAACTTTTTCTCTTTTAATGTAAAACAAAAAAAATTTATTCATAAAATTATTTTTTTAAATGTGGGAGAAGCACGTTTCGCATCTTCTGGAAAATGCCATAATACGTTACATCAAAGTAAGGTACCGTCCGGGTCAAAGTGATAAACTCAAAATAATCATAAAATTAAGTTTAAAAAATAATAAAGTGATCAAACATAAAGTTTTAACGTGTTTTAATTGTATCTGTAGTGGTCGAAATAAACTGCAATAGTTTCAAACTTCCGATAATTATAATTTTGAACGGTAAAGTATAAACTATGTATTAACAGTTTTAAGTGCTTTAATTTTTGGATGTTTCATTGGTATTTAGTTAATTTTAATTGTTTATCATAATTAATAATAAATACACATAGACATAACTCATCTTTCATGACATTATTATATTTGCACTTAAGCAAAGTATATTACTATTTAACAAATATCCACATACATAAGAGGTATACGTTCTAGACGAAAAGGAAACTCGTTAAAGTATTACCCGTTATTTTTCAATGACCCAGGCATTGGCAAAATAACAGTTATATTTACAACAAGTAGAATATGTCATTACTTTTACTAAATTTTTTCATATAAAACAGCTACACTAATTTTAAATTCTTTTAAATTGCGCAAATGTCGATCGGTGGAATGAATCAGTTCAGTACGATCATCAATTTGGATGAGTTGGAGGGCAACTATATATGTGTGCCGCAGCCGGATAATTTAATAACTGTTGTAAATAACGTAAGTATAAAATAGATGTAAACCTCAATGCAGAAATCATATGATTATTAGAAATTTGTTTAACATTATATAGGATAACCTACAAGAGATGAACAATAGCATGGATAAAAGCCAAAAACAGCCGACAGAAGAGAATAGTGAATTTAATTATGCGCATCTAGTAAATAATACGTTAATCGAAGAAAACCTAAGTAATTACGATGCCGAACTGAAAGATGCTTTAGAGGAAATGGATTTTATTGAAGTGGAGCCATATTTAATTGGTAAACCATTTATTTAATATTTACAGTGTAATGTGTAATAAATGATTCATGCTTTAATTTTTTGTTAAGGTAAACAAATTAATCGAGAGCGCCTTAGACTACTAGATAGAGACGATTTAAAAGAATTGATCCCCAACCATGCGTTCGGCGTAAGAGTTGAATTTCGTGAAAAACTTCGAAAATGGAGAAAAAATATTTTTGGTGATGATACGGTTACAAATCGTTCGGCGATTGAATCATGGTTGGAAAAACATACCCACAACAATTCCATAACCAGTGTAATATCGACGGTTGTTCCTGATACAGCTGGATCTCAAAATTGCCAAGATTGTTCGCCAATTGTAATTGTTTCAATTAATATTAAATTTTCCGTGATTTAATTAATGATTTTCAATACAGGATATCCGGAACATTTTGAATAAGAAAGGAGAAGAAATTTTATTTTACTATAATGATAATGGTGTTTTGACCGACAAACACCGAACCAAGCTGGTGAAAATAATAATGGAAACCATTCATTTCAGCAAAAAAGATTTAAAATCACACGATCTTCAGAATATTGCGGAACAAATAGTCGCACTATTTCCAATGGAGAAAATTGTGAGTAAATATGAGTAATTTTCTTTAATAATAAATATTTATAATCTAATGTCGAATTCTTTCCAAACAAAATTTTGCTCGTAGATCAAAAAAATAACTGCCAATGTAATAAATTTACATGAAGTTTGTTCCAAATTTATCGCAATGGCATTGAATTTTTTGATCTACGAGCAAATTTTGTTTGGAAAGAATTCGACATTGGTAAGCTTCCAATTACTTTTTTAAAACCGGTTGCATGCAGTTTTCCGAAATAACCTACTTCCCCAAGGGAGGTCCTTTGTCGAGTTATGATTTTTTCAATTAGTAAAATAGAGTAATTTTAGCCTTTTTTCGGCTAGGCTTTCACTTTACCATAGAGGTTGATTAGTATTTAATGAAATCGGTATCAAAGTCTGCTCTGTAGCCATTTTTAGTTGAAATATTGCATATACCGCTGAATTTGTTGGTTTCAACCAAAATACTTCTATCAGGGCTCATTTTTTCACCTTATATAGCTCCAACCCCATTTAATTGACTAAAAGTTTTTAAATTTATACATGCGTTTAAATACAATCAATTTTGCCTCATTATTCCAAACTGTATGTAATGATGGGGGACGGTTTCTTGAATTCTCCTCAAAGCACCCCGAAGTATTTTTTCGAATATAGAAATCCTAGTAGAGTTACAGTTTAATTACATGTTGATTTATTAAGTGTTTCGGTTACTGTTGGTCAAATTAAAAAACATAAATCTGAATTAACTAGAGGTTCATTTTAAATCTACGAGTAAATAGATGATTACTTATTTAAAACAAACCTAACTCAATTAAGATCTCGATGTCCAGAAAAGTGTTTTCGGAGGTGATTTAGGGTGAAAACAAGGCACTGTCGCTCAACATTAGGTGAAGTTTGGAGTACGGAGACACAAGTTACGGAGGATATGAAGTTTCTTGAAAATTGGGTTTATCCAAACTCATGTAAGTTTAGTAGTTTTTTACCAAATTAAATAGGCTAGCAAAATTTGGAAACTTCATGAAGAGGTGAGAAAACGAGCCTGGGTAGAAGTGTTTTGGTTCAAACGAACAAATCTAGTGGCAATCTTAAAATTGGTGTTGGAGTCGTATTTAGCTAATATTGAATAGTTTACCCTTGACAGACTGCAGTATATTAAATTCGATTTAGCTAAAACTCGTTTTCAATTACACGAGTTTAACTTATGGTTTTCATAATATGTATTTGCAAACTAATACACTTCCATTGCATGGTTTTAGTCACTAAAAATGATAGTAATTCTAACTACGTTTAATTTCGAAAATTCACTAAATCGGATTTATTAAGCCGTCTGTCTAGGACCGTAGGTTGTTTTCCGATTTCAAATGGAAGAACAATTTGAAAAAAAAACAAATAATTCTAGAAGTGGTGTTGGGGCGATCAAACTTTTTTTGGAAACTGCACTTTTATTGATTAAACCCGATACAGCTTGATCGTTTAAAAAAAATGTTAAATGAAATATATGGATGAGTCTTATACTAATATCAGTATTTAAATAAATGTGTATATGTATATAAACCCAAAAGTCCAGATACATCCTCAGTATCTGTTTTATATGGTAGATGTTTGTAGAATTGTGTGTCCTTGAATGTACATATTACATAACATGTCATTTCAAATACTTTTAGTCTACATATTATGGTTCCGGCAAATTACCTCAAAATTGTCAGGATGGCAATGAAAAAAAACGGAAACGACAATCTGGCAAAATTTATTATGCTTATGTTAATAGTAAACATTACAATAAAAGTACAAATCAACCGCCTTTCGCACCAGACCAACAAATTGAAGCAGATTCTCCCGATCGCAATACGGATGGTGATTCGGATCTTAAGTCATGGCTTTATTACAATGGATGCAATAAGCCAATTAACGAGGTTTTGGTCCAGTGGAATGCTTGCTATAATTTGAGGAAGGATGATATAAAACGTTTAAATAATGAGGAACTATTTAATCAATGGCCGCTTTATAAAAGTCAAATTGCACCACAACTAGTAAGATATTACAATATTTTGTTTAAATAAAATTAAAAACGAATGTGTGTATTGTATGTAGTTTTGCTAATGAGTTTATCACAATTTTTTCAGATAGATGCTGACTTTGAAAACTGCTATCCTGGAAAGTCAAACTGCTTGTATCAAAAATGGGAGACTTTTAGGAAAGATATTCTTAAGATTTTCAAAACCAAAATTAAAGATTTACCAACATTACTTTTACTTAATCAAATCGAAGCATCCAAAAATGAAAGTGCGTATATTTATGTACTATTTTGAATAAAAAATGAACCATTCGTTTTCTTTTTTCAGATTTCATCAACTTAAACATATTTAAGATCTTAGCTCACATACTTCCACCAGTTGCAAGGTACGAGGTTTGTAAAAATAACAAAAAGAAGAAAACCGGGAAAATTACGATCAAAGAAGCAGAGGATTCGCTCGTAGTCCACATCAATTCGTTATCTACGTTTCAAGAAGAAATTAAGTCCAGACAAAGTTGTGCGTGGGAGAATAAAACCAACGTTCAGCCAATGATAATTTTTATTGGTGATATAAATAGCGTTGAACCCCAAATATATTTATATATTGACAATTTTAAATACTCCTTTAACAATTTTATAAGTTGCTTGTCGGCGTGCTTTAAAACATTTCAGAGTTTGAACTTAAAATATCCATTAGCCAGCTTTCCAGTTTGGCTTTTTATTCAGAAGTACTTTTTCAACATTGATACAAAGTACGATGAAGTAATTTCAAGTGTGTCATGTTTATTATCTTCTTTTAGTAACTAAAAATTTTCAAATAAATTTAAATATTGAATTAACATGGTTTTCTGTTTTAAATGTAACGAAAATATAATTTTATTTTCAAATTTTATAAAACATTTAAAATTTATACATGGGCTAACAGGATCTGATACTTACCAATGCGCTGAAACTGATTGTAAGATGAAATTTGGCAATTTAAAGAACTTTAGAAAACATTCATTAAATTTCCATTGCGATAATGAAAGCAAATCGGTATTTGAAGCAGAACCAAATTTGGAAGAAAATGAAAATATAAGTTTAACTACTGAAAATTCCCTTAATATTGCATTGCTTAAGCAAAATGGAAATCCTAGTTTGGTTGCTGACACTACGACTTTAACTCAAGATCCAAATTGCTTTATTGACAATCTTAAACATCAATCTATATTATTAATCGTTAATTTATATTCGAAAAGCAATATTTCTCGAAAAGATGCAAATGGTATACAAGAAGCTATTAAAAACTTTATTGAATCTTTATTAACTACCATAAAACAAGTTATTGTTCCACACTTACCAGTGAGTATTGGAATCAAAATTGAGGCCTTAATTGCTCCTTTTCATCATTTGTTCGATGACATTAAAACGGAATATCGTCTAATGAAAAAATTAAAAGAAGACGAATTGTTAGAAAGTCCAATTGCATTTTCTTTTTATAACGAATTGGTCGAAGTTTTAAAGGTGGGTGAATCCGTCTTAGAAGGAAAGAATATAACAGGCTATTTTATGCCTCTCAAATTTCAAATGAAAAGTTTTTTTGAAAAAAATGATTTGTTGCAAAAAACCATAGAAAATACAAATGATTTAAAATCGAAAAATGGTTACTACAATTTTGTCAATGGTGAAACATATAAATTAAAAACATCTTATTTAGGCGAAGATAAAATTATTATTCCATATAATATTTTTTTGGATGATTTCGAAATCAATAATCCGCTTGGCAGTAATTCATCTGAATATTCTGTGTGCGGTATCTACTATTCCTTCCCAACCATACCTCAATTTTTACAATCCAAGTTAGAAAACATTTTCGTTGCTAGTTTTATCAAAAGTAAAGATATGAAATCGGTAGGTCGTGATTCGGCATTGTACGAACTTATAAGTCAAATAAAATCATTAGAACAAACTGGAATTTACATAAAATGTAATAATGAAAACGTACTCGTCTACTTTATTCTCGGTGTAATATTAGGAGATAATTTAGGATTAAATGAAAACCTTGGATTTTCAACAGCTTTTAATTCAGATGGGTTTTGCCGTGCATGTAAACGAAATAAAATGGAAACCAAATCGGACTCCTGTGAAATTGCTGATGCAATGAGATCCAAATTAGAATATGACCAAAGTTTTATAGATAAAAACCTAACAGTCGGTGTTAAACAAAAATGCATATTTAATGAAATCCCTTCATTTCATGTTATCAATAATTTTGTTTTTGATATTATGCATGATCTATTTGAGGGAGTCTGCATATATGATATTTGTCAAGTTATACTATTTTACATTAAAACTAAAGTATTTAGTCTGGAAACCCTAAATTATCGTAAAAGATGTTTCAATTATGGTGCAACAGAAACTGGAAATTTATCAGTACAAATAACGTTAAATAGATTGAAAACTAATAATTTAAAAATGTCTGCAAGAGAAACCATGAATTTTATCCATTTTTTCCCTCTTTTGGTTGGTGACTTGGTACCAAGAAATTGCCAAGTATGGGTATTCTTTACTTATTTATTACAAATTATAGATATATGCCTTCTCCCTGTGATAACCGTAGTTGAAATAAGAAAATTAGAATATAATATTAAAATGCATAACCAACTGTATATTGAACTTTTTAATGAACCACTTAAACCGAAACATCATTTCTTAGTTCACTATCCTACTGCGATAAAGAAATGCGGACCCTTAAAGTATCAAAGTTGTTTTCGTTTTGAATCAAAACATAAAGAGTACAAGATTTATGCCGCAACGATAACTTCTCGAAAAAATATTTCATTAACACTTGCAACTAAAAGTTCTCTTAAATTTGCCAATTCATTATTACAAAATTTTAACTTCACAGAAAATACAATCATTTCAGCACATTCTATCATTTATAGAAATACCAAGTATCAGAAAAATTTATATTTGACAAAATTAAACGATCCAATATTGCTGTACAGAATAATTTCGTTTAAAAATCTTGATAAAGAAATTATCGTTATCTGTAATGAAATACAAATAGTAGAATATGATTCTCATTATAATGCATACGAAGTGGGAAATAATAAAAATATTGTTGTTGAACATCCAATTCACTACTTTTCAAGTCCGCCATTGGATGTTTGTAAAGTAGCGAATGGGAAGTATTACTTAAGAAATAAAATTATAAATTTAGACTAGTAAGTAACATGTGATGAAATTTTTAGAAATGCAAATTATATTAATTTTATAGTTTTATTGAACAATTTAATAAAACCGTTATTTTTAATAAATTTGATTTGAATAAAAAATAATAAATAATGACTTTCATTCCAACAAGTTTCTTTCTTTAAATCAAAAACCCTAAGTTTTTGAATTAAATTATTTGGATTTTATTTCAAATACGTGTGTTGTTGGTTTAAAAAATATTTGACATTTGCTTTAAAATTCAAAATCTTTGGAGTAAATATCAAAGCTTTTAAACCAAAAATTTACTTTTTAGTTCAAATGTCACTTTCTTTTTAAATCAAATTTATTTCAACATTTGAATTAAAAGTATTACTTTTACTTAAAAAATTTCAGGTTTTTTAAAAAAATAATAATTTTAATTTCAAATGTCATTTATTTAAAATAAAAGATTCACATTTTTAATATAAAAAATTGAGATTTTTAATTTAAAAACCTACTAATTTTAGAAATAAAAAAATTTCGTTTGATTTGAAAATGAAAATTTTTGGTTTGAATACGCAATTTTTGAATTAAAAAGCTAATTGTTAATTTTTAAATGATTTTTAAAACAAAAGTAATATGTTTTTCAAATTAAATAAAAATTCTTTTGGCGAAAAATCATGTCGCATTTCATTTGATTTTACGGAGATTTTATTTAAATCTAATGTGCTTTTTTCTTTCTGTGTAGATACATTATTAAATACACGGGTAGAATTACAAACCGGGTCCGACATACCAAAATTAGACCCATGGAAGTACAGATTAATCACTAAGCCTCGGTGTCTGAGTGATCTCACTGGGGCACGTATTGAAAACAAGGATAGTAGTTGTGAACAATCAATTCGGCCCATTATAACGTCGCGCACAAACATTGCGGAAGAAATTTGTCTTCGAACGAACAATGGTTCAATATTCAATATCAAACAACGGCCTAGATACGGCGGAAGCACATACCTAGGAGCGTTTACCTCTCGAGGAAGTCGCCTTAAGGCAAACAGCATAAATCGCTTCTGGATTGATTCTATACGGTTAAAGGAATTGATATAGTACGGATTCCAGACTATTGACGCATACTCCAAGTCCGATCGAACAAATGAAGCAAAGAGGACTTTTAGAGTATATGGATCATGAAAGTCTTTGGAGAAACGGATTAAAAACCCTAACATTGAATTAGCCTTATTAATACATCTGTCAATATGGCCCTTAAACGATAAATCTCGTGAAAACAAAACCCCTAAATCTAAAAAAGAATGAACTCGCTCTATCATAACGCCATTTAAGAATAAACTATTATCATGTCCATTACGTCCAAAACGTCTTCTAGAAAAGTTCATAACTTTACATTTCGAAACATTCAGGCAAGCTTATTCAAGCTACACCAGTCGCAGAAAACGTTTAATTCTTGTTGTAGATTTAGCAGATCGCGATCATTTCTAATCTTACAAAAGATTTTTACATCATCAGCGTAAATCAGAAACTTACAATGTTTGAAGCACCGCTTCACATCATCTATGAATGCAATAAATAATAGAGGTCCAATGTGGCTACCTTGTGGGACGCCAGACAAAACATTGATGTCTCTAGATAAAATATTATTTAAAAAAACTTTTTGAGTTCTGTTCGTCAAATATGAAAAAATCCACTTTAAAGGAAGGGCATCACACTTGTTGAGCTGTCCCAGTTTCTTTACCAATAAAACATGATCAATTTTATCAAAAGCTTTGCTAAAATCAGTAAACACTACCTCAACACCATCACCACCTTCTAATGCTAGCGTCAAAAAATTTGTAAACAAAGCAAGATTTGTCACAGTTGACCGTCCGGGGTAAAACCCATGCTGGTTTACTGAGATGGAATTTTTAATTAAGAAAAAGATGCGGTCCTTGACCATCGATTCAAATAATTTAGGAATAGCCGATAAGATAGAAATACCGCGGTAATTTTCGATATCCGTTCTCCGTCCGCTCTTGAAAATTGGTTTAATGAAACTGGATTTCCAAATTGAAGGGAAAACCCCACTTTTCAAACTCAAATTGAAGATGTTCGTCAGCGGCTGAACTAAGACCGAAGCACACTTTTTCAACACAAGCGGGTGAATTTTGTCCGGGCCACAACTCATATTCACATTTACATTCAAAAGAGCGTGCAGAACGTAGGTAAATTGAAATTGAATGTTTGGATTATTATTAAAAACAGTTCGTCTCGAAGACGGGACATACACATTTTCAAAAAATGCTGCAAACATGTCAGTGATAATTTGGGGATCACTAGCCGTCAAAGAATTGAAAGACATTAGCGAGGGTATACCTCTACAATTCCGTTTCGAATCAACATAACTCCAGAAACATTTAGGGTTGTTTCTAATATTCGATTCGATCTCGACAATATATAAATTATACAAGAAACGATTTAAAATTTTAAATTGAGATCTGAGAGCGCTAAATATTTCATAATTTACGGCGGATGGGTTTAATTTATATTTTTTATGAGCTTTAGATTTCCGATTTTTTAATCCTGAGAGGCGACTATTAAACCATGGCTCGCGCATCGACGAAACTACAGGTGAACGGGGAATAAATTGTTCAATTGCCAAGTTCATTATTTTATAAAACTGATCAATATAAGCGTCTAAACTACCCGTTATATATTGATCCCAATTAATATTGTCCAGAAACTCATTTAAAGCATTATAATTTCCCTTATTAAAATTGAAAGACTCACTAGAATTAAAATTTCCGTTAACATTAACACAATTTTCAAATATTAATTGGATATGTAGTGGTATGTGAAAAATACTTGAAGAACCGCCGAGATCATTACAAGCAATGATTGTGCCATGTACTTCTACTGGAACGAACACCAGATCGAGGATATTGCTGCACTGGTTCTCGATGTTATTAATCTGTCTTAGCCCGAGTGAACAGATTGAGTCCATCACCAGATCTGAAGTTAGATCACCATTGAATGGCAGAAGTTCATCATCTACTGTAAGTCATTTTATTTTCGGTAAGTTAAGATCTCCCAAAATCATCACACAATCAAAATCAGGAGCTGCAGCTGCTAGTTGGTTTGAGAAAAATAAAGATAGCTCACCATATATATTAACTGAGGATCCGTATGGTATGTAAACAGCAACTATCAACACCAGCTTTCCATTGAAAGCAAGTTAAACAGCCAAAATCTCCAACTCGTTACTCCCAAGGTCAATAATATCCGCACGTATATCTTTCGTGACCGCTAGCAGAACTCCGCCACCTCTCGCTGTCGATTCAAGATCCGTATAACGATCGCGTCTGAAAACATAGTAGTCTGGAGGGAAGTACTCTGCAGAATTGTGCGAGCTTGTCAGCCATGTTTCCGTGATGCAGATGACATCATATTCATTTTCCAATACTGATAGATACATTTCACGCGATTTTGATCGTATTCCGCTAGCGTTGTGATAATAAATAGACAATGTGTTGGTTTCATCTGAGAGTGGCAGTGTCAGTTGAGCGATAGGTGCAGACAGCGGCATCGGATTTGAAGAAGGTATAAAATCAGTTGAGGTCGCAGTAAATATTGTTACAACGTAGTTAGAGCTGAACGTGGGACTAAAAAATTATTATTCATTGATTTCCGACGTGAATTTAAAAATTCTTTAATCAACACTCCAGAAGGCTACGCCGATGAATCCAGCATTTGGTTAAATTTGCTTACAGGAATACCGATTTTAAATGATACATAATCGCGCTCATCATTACGTCGAAAATACAGGTTTCTCGACTTCAAATTTGTTTTTGATATACATCATAAGATCATCATCAGTAACGTCCTTATATTTATATATATATATATATATATATATATATATATATATATATATATATATATATATATATATATATATATATATATATATATATTTATATATATATATATATATATATATATATATATATATATATATATATATATATATATATATATATATATATATATATATATATATATATATATATATATATATATATATATATATATATGTGGGATACCACGTTGATTCGTTCCCTTTTATCCGCAACACAAAAACAAACAAATGTAATTAACTAATGGCGTATATTATGCCCAACAATATTTTATTATTTATTTAATTGATACGAGATCTTTTCTCTTCGCCGGTCAAAACACTAATCCCCATTTCGTTTTATTTCATCTTCTTCTACAATTTGGTTTACCTCTACCAATGCATACAGTACATAAAACAAATGAAAATCGATGCTCGAATAGCATATTCCAACGTCACAATGATCACAGGGTGATCCCACAAATTCGGCCATCCTGATAATTCGGCGTCACGACGAATTGTTGGTTTCAATCCGGTAGGTAGAAAGATAATTCTTCCTAGCTATACTTCCTTGCGGGCATTTTGATAACATATTCTTCAACTTGGTATTGTAAATTGGCTTGTTCTTGGTAAGCACATTTGTCTTCATGTCCTTGAATGTACGGCATCAACAAAACAGGCAATAGCCGCAGGTAAATATTACGTCTTAAACAAACACTTCTTTATTCAAATTCACCTTCCATTATTACTTCGTCTTTGGTAAGTATTTCGTCTTGCAGGTAAATGTTCTGTCCTTTACGGCCAGATAGTATATACTTCGTCTTCGCAATTCATCTTTGGTAAGTATTTCGTCTTTTATAAATACTGCATCTTGATAGTTCATCTTGGATTAGGTGGAGGTGGTCGTCGTAGTTTGGCTGATTATTATTCTTCGGTGCTTTCTCCTTCTCTTCGTTGGTTGTCTTCATCGGGCTCGCTTCCGGATGAATCGAATATACTGCTAGGTTGCCTCCATGGCTTCATATATTCTGCACAACTCGTTGTTGTTATAGCTCCTTCGTGGTTACCCACCTTCTCAACCTTGTATCTTTCGTTAGGACAAACTTTTGTAATCTTATATGGCCCCACAAACTTCAGACTTAGCTTTAGCAGTGGTCCAAATTGCGTCCGTTTGATGGCAACCATATCACCCAGTGAGTATTCTATTGCTTTTTTCCGCTTCTTGTTGAATGATTTTCGATTCTCTTCTTGGATTTTGGAAATTTCGCGTCTTGCTTCAGTACGGTCCGTCTCCCGGTCGTCCATAAACTGTTGTAACATCTCATCGTTAACTATTTCTGCTATGGCGACATCTTCTGGATTACGCATTTTAACGCCAAACATGACTTCGAAGGGTGATCGTCCGATACTTCTTTGCCAGGTGCAATTCAAAAATCGTTGAACGTTGCTAACTTGCTGATACCACCTTTCTGGCTGCTCAATTGACAGTTTGGTTAACACCGATTTTACGATTGAATGGATACGTTCAATCTGTCCGTTCCCTCTAGGCACGCCTGTCGTTATCAGAGTGTGGGTAATGTTATTCTCCTGACAATATTCATTAAAACTGCCTGATGTGAAGGCTGTTCCACGGTCGGTCACAAAACATCTAGGATTCCCGAATGTCACCTTCTGCAACTCCAATTTTTGAATGACCTCTTCTGTACTTGTTGACTTGGTGGGGTATAACCAAACATACTTCGAGAATCCATCTATAATAGAAAAAATATATTTGTAGTTTTTGGCTGTACTAGCCAATGGACCTAAATGATCGAGGTGGTAAAATTGCAATGGACACTTATCTTTTGGCAGGGGGTGTAAATACCCCTCCTGCCTTCCAGATTTACGCGCAGCGAGTATACACTCAATACAATTCTCTCGTAACCTCTGACATTTATCCGATAATCCAGGGATGTAGTAATCCTTTTCAATCATTTCGATCATCTTTTTAACACCAAAATGTCCAATTCTATGTATCTTTGTGATGATTTCATCTTGTAACGTTTTCGGAACACAGATAAGTTGACTTCCCTTTTCATCATCTTTGAACAATAGCCCTCGGTTGATTGAATAATTTTTATATGGCCCATGCTCTAGCAGATTTTTAATGAGCTGCAACTTTTCGTCTCGCTTTTGTAGATCTTCTATTTGTGCCATAACTCCGTCTTCGATAATCAGAGTGACGGGGTATCTGCTCAACGCGTCGACATGCTTCATTTGAGCACCGCTACGATGTTCCAAAACATAATCAAACTCCTCTAATACTAACGCCCATCCGGCAATACGTGGTGCTATATTCTTTTTTGACATGGTCATCTTAAATGCGGCGCAATCCGTCACAATGGTAAATTTCAACCCCAAAAGATAAACTCGTAGCTTTTTTAATGCTGCCACTATTGCCAATACCTCAAGTTCATATGAGCTGTATCTTTCTTCAGCTGGTTTAGTTTTTTTGCTAAAATAATACACAGGATGAAATTTCCCATCGCTTTGGTCTTTCTGTAGCAAGACAGCACCATAACCGTATTTTGATGCGTCCGTGTGCATTTCTGTTTGTGCATTAGATCTGAAAATACTCAAAATAGGTGGGTTAATCAGTAGCATTTTAAGAGTATTGAATGCAATTTGTCGAGCCATGTTCCATTCGAACTTTCTCTCTTTTCTTAAGAGCTCCGTCAGAGGCCTTGCTATAGTCGAGTAATCAGGTGCAAATTTACGAAAATATCCGGTTAGGCCAAGAAAACTTTGAACTGATTTTATATTTGTTGGCACTGGAAAATTTTCTACGGCACGGGTTTTTGCTGGTGATGGTTTGACTTTCCCCTTTGAAATAATATACCCTAGGAACTCAATTTCCTCATACAGGAATTTACACTTTGTCCATTTGAATTTTAACCCATACTCACTAGCAACTTTGATTACACATTTCACTTTTTCAAAATTTTCTTTAGCATCTTTTGCCGCTACGATGACATCGTCCATATAAACAATTAAAATTTTATTTTTAATTAATTCCCGAAACACATAGTTTATAAATCTTTGAAATACGGCAGGGGCAGTGCACAACCCAAAAGGAACTCGATTGAATTCGTAGTGCCCCACATGTGTCACGAAAGCGGTGTATTTTCGGCTTCCTTCGTCAATTGGTACGTGAAAAAATCCGTTTTGCAAATCCATCGTTGAGAAAACTTCCGCAGAATGCAATTGATCGATCAAATCTTCTATTAGTGGAAGAGGATAGCGATCCATCACCACTTCCCTATTCAGCCGTCTATAATCGATACACAATCTTTTGGTTCCATCCTTTTTATTGACTAGCACGACGGGACTAGCATATTCGGAGACACTGGGCCTAATTATACCATTATTTAACCATTCTGTGATTTGTTCCTCTATCTCCATTTTTTCTTGAGGTGCAGCTCTTCTCGGTGGTTGGAAAATTGGCCGATCAGTTTTAAGTATCAGCTTCATGGTCACGGGCGAATCTTTGGATTTCTCCGGACGGTAATTCTCGGCTAGTTCTTCAATTTGTCTTCTATATATCCTGTCTTGTACCTCGATAATTGGGTCATCATTTTTCCCTAATTGGTACCCGTTTAGGAAATTTTCATCATACTTCGTTAGCTTTTTCACCCTAATCCCATTATCACTAATAACGATACCGCTTCTTTGTAGCATATCTGTGCCAATTATGCAATCTACTTCTATTGATCTTGCTTGGGACCACATGAATTTTTCCACTAAATTCCTCGCCATCGATAAATATTTTTCCCATAAAATATCCCATGGTTTCGATCGAACTATCCCCTATTCCTCTTAATTTGGTCGTAATATACTGCAATTCTGGACTTCCAATGATTTTGTAACTGTCCTCCGTTAAAAGTGTTAGGTCACTTCCCGTGTCGACTAGTGCTTCGATTACATAACTATTCAGTTCAACCAAAATATGATTGTATCTTAAACTCGTCTTATTTCGATCATCATTGTTTTGCTTCTTTAACGTATTCGTTTGCGGCTGTAAATTCGATGGTCGATCCGGACAATCTGGCGCTTTATGTCCAAATTTTAAACATCGGAAGCATTTTGGACCCTCACTTCTCATTCTACACCTAGCCGATATATGGCCCTTTTTCCCACAATTGAAACATGCTATGCTCGTTTGTTGAATGTTTGAATAGTTTTGTTTCGGCGGCATTTGTAAATCTGATTTTGATTTTGAACCGTCAATGTGTTTCGATGAACCCTGATGGTCTGACCGTGACTTATAAGTTTCGTATATCTGAAGCTTTTCTCTAAATTCGACTACTGTCTTGGCACCGTACAAAACCAGCTTATTATATTCAGCATCGACGATACCGTTTATCACGTATTGGAATATGGCTACATCCTCCACGTTACCCTGTATGCCAATTTCTCTCATCCTTAAAAAATATTCACCCAAAGTCTCACCCTTTTTCATACGTCGTGATTGGAGCTGTAGATGAACATCCGCGCTAGTGAATTCCTTTTTGTATTCTTTGGTCAGCAAACTTTTAATATCCTCTCAACTTTTAATATTTGGGTTCGTCTTTAGGGCTTCTTTCGCACTTCCACTAAGCGATTGTTTCGCGAAAACTAATTTTTGAAGAGGAAGGAGTTCAAATAATGCAGCGGTGTTCTCAAATTCTTCAATCCAATTCTCTATACGAATATCACCGGACCCGTCAAACTTAGAGATATATTCAGCTAAATCTTTTAAATTAATTGAATTGGACTTTAGAAGCGATGATTGTAAATGCGCATTATCACCGTTTTCTATTTCATTTCCTAACGGTTTCTCACTACCCGTACGATTATGCTCACCATGCCTGGAATTTATAGCTTGGTTACGTAACTGTTCATTTTCG
The DNA here is from genome assembly GCA_963691935.1 of Nephrotoma guestfalica. Taxonomy (NCBI): domain Eukaryota; kingdom Metazoa; phylum Arthropoda; class Insecta; order Diptera; family Tipulidae; genus Nephrotoma; species Nephrotoma guestfalica. The sequence continues at coordinate 12,134 of CAVNVL010000056.1, read as the reverse complement.
CGCCTCAATTTTAAAAGTTCCTCATGCATCGATGCATTTGTATCACCAGTAGCTTGTTTCCCAGTACTATTCATGTTTTTCTTATTAGTTAAACTAAATTGAAACTGTTTTCTGAATTCTTCTTCATCCGAATCGGTAAATAAAACTTTCTTTTGCTTGTTCTTCCGCGTCATATTTTTTCCGAAAGCTCGACACACAACTTTTCAATTTATTCTTTTAGTACCTTTCAATTTATAGCAATTTTCACTTTTTTAAGTCTAATCGAACGACACGAATTTTGTTTCTTTGCACGACCCCAACAAAAAATGTTTGCGGAAAAATAAAAATAAAAATATGTTATATTTACGTGACCTTGATGTCGGTTATTTTACAGATGACCACGTTGTGCCAACAAAAAAAATCCACCGGTAGTTGCTTTATTATCCTTGCACAACCAGATAACCATAATTAATAGCAGCGCTCGTCTTCTTATATTTTAGAATCAAATGTCTCTTGGTATCCCGGTTGAGCCCCCAAATTTTGTGGGATACCACGTTGATTCGTTCCCTTTTATCCGCAACACAAAAACAAACAAATGTAATTAACTAATGGCGTATATTATGCCCAACAATATTTTATTATTTATTTAATTGATACGAGATCTTTTCTCTTCGCCGGTCAAAACACTAATCCCCATTTCGTTTTATTTCATCTTCTTCTACAATTTGGTTTACCTCTACCAATGCATACAGTACATAAAACAAATGAAAATCGATGCTCGAATAGCATATTCCAACGTCACAATGATCACAGGGTGATCCCACATATATATATATATATATATATATATATATATATATATATATATATATATATATATATATAAATAAATATATATATATATATATATATATATATATATATATATATATATATATATATATATATATATATATATATATATATATATATATATTATAGTATATTATTATGTATATAATTACATTATATCCATACGAGTACTTATATACGAGTATACCTATAGTATATATTTTATTTTTCATTAAATCATTTATAATATTTTACACCCGGGCGAAATATACAATCTAAATAAAACCTAAGATTTGAAATTTTTTTCTTGTGCTTGGTATTAAATTTGTTGAGATAAATCAATTTTATTACACGTTTCTACTGAAGAAAGTGTCAATAAATTAGAAAACGAAGTCGATATTTTTATTCAGAAGAAAAAAATCTTTAAAAGTCAATCAATCTCTTCTTTATACGATTATAAAGAAATGGAGTATCAAAAGTTAAATCTCATGCACAAGTTACTCGAATATTAAAGTGGTTTTATAAAACAAATGTAGAAAAATTTAAACCAAAAGTATTTTAAGTCTTATGAACAATTTTTAAGCATTTACATTTTTATTTTTTTCTAGACAGTTTATGTTAAAACGATTCTGACATTGGATGTTTTTTTTAATAATAGTAGAGCAGTGTATGTTCGTACGGAAATTATAATAAAATCCTATTTTTATACGTACAGTACGAGTAAGTATAGAAAATGTTGGAATGTTATTTTAACTGTAAAATTCAAGAACTAACTCTGTTATACAATTTGTATAATATATTTAATACTTAAAAATAATAAAAATAGTTTTTTAAAATTATAGTTTGTGAATCAGGCCGTTCCAGAGATGAAAAAGTTTATTTGTAACGAAATTATTAAAATTCGATTGAAGTATCAAATAAGTGAACAAATAGGTTTGGGGAATGCAACAAAATTGGCATACTAATTTATTTTAGAATATTAAAGCACCAGCGACGGTTGCTTTTAAAATACGTCACTTTTTCGGATTTCATCTCATATATTTTCCTTCAGCATTTCCAAAAGGTTATTTATTGTTTTCGTGGACTGTGAAACATTTATATACAGTTTTACAGCAGTAGAATACATTTAAATTAATTATAATTTCAGTTTTGAACGAAAAATGATTATGATAAAACCAATCTGAACATTATGCTACATCAACTGGGATTAACCATTCCTGTTCCACTACATCTGCAAATATTCTCTACTAAATAAGAGTGCCATCTATAAATTATGACAAGTTAGGTTTCTAATTAACTGTATGTATAATTCAAAACAAATTCTTTAAAATTTTCAAAATTTTTGGTTTGTTTATTAGAGCGCCTTAACAAAAAATAAAATAATTAAAATTTGAATATACATTTTTATTATTAGGAAGTGCGTATACAACCTTACACATATGTTTAATCATTGAGTGGCAATTGTTGTTTGTTTTATTTCCCGGCCTATATCTATTCCTAGCCTATTTTCTAATTTCTGTTATTGAAATTTTATAACAATAATACTAACCAGGGCGTTTCAGCGGTCATCTCCACCGCGGCTAAGCTCATGAATAGAGAAGTGGGGTTTTCAAAAAATGTTCTGCCTGGAAAAACCGCAATAAAAAAATTAACAAAGCAAGTGAAATAAAGCTATATACTCTAAAATGAAAACTATTGCAAGTTAATGTGTAGAGTTATAGATGTTCCCGTGTGGTAAAAAGTGTAGATAGAAAAAATTGATCGGTTAAAATTATAGAACAAGTGTTCTGACCCAAGGGGGAGGAACGGATTTTTGATTTGAGTAAAATTGTCATCAACAAACTAAACGAAAATAATAAGCAATAAACTTAGTTAATTATTGTTATACAGGGTATAACATACAGGGTTTACAACAAAGAAAATTTTTAATACCCGCCGTGCTACTTACTTGGGCCACATAAAGGGTGTTTTTTTAGAGGTTCACAATGTTAAATTAAAGTAGAATAAAGAAAAACATTTTGAATATCAGTGAAACTAGCTTTATTGGATAGATAATTTTATGCCATTAACGCTTGAATATGATTTCGTCCATGTGGCCGCCGAGGCTGGCGCGTACATGGCGTAATCTGGAGGTCCAATTTTCGATCACTCTTCGCAGCAATTGTAGCCGTATCTCGCTAATAACTCACCGAATATTGTGTTGCAAGTGTTCAATCATCTCTGGTTTATCGGCGTAGACAAGTGACTTAACATATCCCCAAAGAAAATAATCGAATGGAGTTAGATCACACGATCTCGGTGGCCAATTAACAGGACCACCGTCCTGTTGGAACCACATATCAGCAAGATTTATGCCAGTCAATTGTGATACAAAAAAGTTAGAAATCATGTCTCTGTACCGTTCACTGTTTACTGTAACATTTCGCCCATCATCGTTTTTGAAGGCATATGAACCAATGATTTCGCCGGTCCGCATAAAGCGCACCAAACAGTGACTTTCTCTGGATGTAATAGTGTTTCGACAAAGTCTTGTGATTTATCTTCACTCCAAATTTGACAATTCTGTTTATTAACGTACTCATTCAACCAAAAGTGAGCTTCATCTTTGAACAAAATTTTGTTTGGCAAATCAACATCAATATCAATTTGTGCTTCAGCCCATTGGCCGAATTGGTGGCGTATGCGATGGTTGGATGGCTTTAATTCCTGCACAAGTTGAATTTTGTAAGCACGTAAACCAAGATTTTTAGATAAAATCTACCATATAGTGGATGGACAAATCTCCAGTTCCTGAGAACTACGTCGAAGTGATTTATTTGGGCCTTCCTCAATGCTACGCTGTCCAGCATCTATTGCTTGTTCGATACTGACTGTTTGACATCTTACTGGATGCGTATTATCATTTAGAGTATACGTGGTGTGAAAACGATCCATAGTTAATCGAATTACTCGCTCTGATGGATGATTATGACGACCGTAAAATGGGCGTAATGCACGATGAGTTTAGCGAACAGAACCATTATGTTGATAAAAAAAACAACGGCGTTGCTCTGGCGTGAGTCTATTCATTATGAAATGGCAAATCAAACTAATGACAAAAGAAATGTCAGCTGTCAAATCGGTTGTCAAACAAAACAGCGTTGCCGACTTAAAGATGTGAACCTCCAAAAAATACCCGTTATTAGTAAGTTAAAGTATCCTAATCATGATGTTACGAGTAAATAGTTCATAAAAAATAGTAATTGCAAATAAGTTAATAAAAATTAATTGGCTGAATTACATATAAATGAAAAATTCGAAAAAAAAATTTGTTTCATTAAACTAAAGAAAATTTGATCCTAAATCCTACACTAGCGCTCAACCTCAATCTAAGAAAGATTTTATTAGTTTAAAAGTTTAAAAAATATAATTTATTATACTAACTATTTAATAAATGTAAATTAAAAATAAATATACATATAAAAAAAAATTCGAGCCCGAGTTTTTGGAACCATGTTGATGTTGAATGTTGAATTATTAAGTTAATATAAGTATTGTACGTATTGTTCTTTCTTTTATGTTTTCTTTAATGGCTTCGATTTATTATTATTTATTGCTAAATTATTTATTATATATTAAATTTATGATAATTATTAATAAATTAATAAAAAAATATACTTTTATGACTGGTTTATATGTAATTAACCAGCGATTATGATAGCAAGCTGGACGTATTTGGTCATCTAATTACCAAAGATAACCGATTACAAGACACAGTAATTAATTGTATATTCGTAAATTTAGCGTGCACCGTTTTTTGCTTTATCACATTATAATAAATTTAGTATACATACGAAATTTTTAATTATATACGTAAGAAATTTCATTAATTGAGTGGAATTATTATTTTTATTTTTTAGTTTATATACAGGGTGTTCCAGTGGGACGAATTCAAACGAGTAGGATGTGTAGCTGGGTCAATTTCTTAAAAAAATTCTGCTACGCATATGTCCGGAAATGAACCTTTACCCACTTAAATTACATTTCAAATTTTTTACCACGGCAGATTACCTTGAATCATGTGAATGTTAATAATTCTTCTAAAAATAAGGATAACTCAATTGTTTTTCTATAATTTTAAAGACACAAAGTTCTTCTATATTTTCATACATTATAGTGTTTTTCATAAAGAAAACATCGGTAAAATTAAAAAAATGTGTGCAAAATAAAAAAAAATCATTTAATTCATTTTTTCTCAAAAAAATCACTTAATAATTTTTGTCTTTAATTTCAAATTTAAGTTTATCAGACGATTTACTAAAAACTTGTTACTACGTTTTTTTATCGGATCGCACATAGTTTTTGAGATATTAGTAATTCAAGGTTGTACTTGTTGAAAAAAAATTATAAGTAAGTTATTAAAATATTAAAATATTTATTGTACGATTTGCTAAGTTTTGAACTTCACAAACAACTTTCGAAATGATTTCCATTTTGTAATAAGCATTTCAACTACGATGAACTTTTTTAAATTTTATTCTATTTTGTTGCCGGCATTATTGATTCGAGCAACCAACTGCTTCCTAGTCTGATTGTTCGGTATCTTTATAGATCTCTCCTATCAAATATCCCTATACAATAAAAACTAGTGGTGGTAAATCTGAAGAACTAGGCGAAACGGAATTAACACAATGGGACCCGTTTCATTCAAAAATTGAAGATAATTTTGTGAGTCCAATCTTTCAGGTAGTCAAATTGGCCGATAAAATTATTTCCAATTAAACCACACCATACATAAACACTAATTCTGGTTGCTACTGATGAAGATTGTAGAAATTTGTTACTCCATCCCTCGTAAATGTCGATTCGTCTGTCCGTACAATGGATGACAAATATGAAGAATTATGTTCCTCGCAGTGTAAGAGTAAACGACAGAAATTTGCTCTCTTTGGTAAATCTATCGGTAACAATTCTTGCACTGTAGTGTAATGGAATGGGTGTATATGGCTGCTTCGAAGTACCTTCGATACTTTAATTTTGCTAATTCCAAGTTGTACTGGAATACTCCTCGTGCTAATGGTGGGGTCTCTTCGTACAGAATTGAAAATTTGGCGTCGATATTGATTTCGTGTTGAATCTGGCTAACATTTTAATTTTGATAATGTGACAATGTTCCTCGTTCTCGCAATTTTCTGTGAACTATTTCAAACATTCTATGATCTGGTACCCGCCTATTTAGTTGACGTTGATTCACGGTCTGCAGTTCGTCCATTTCCGTCACATAAACCATAAATAAAATGGATATCGGCGAGTTCTTCGAATGTGCAGCGTAGCATTTTATTATTACTAATTACAATCGCGCAAACAAATCATTTTAAAATCGATTAATAAGTACGTTACTAACGAATAAAAAGTATTAACAAATACTTAATAAACACATTATATCACTTGTTTAATTATTTCGCAAAAAAATTTGTATTAAAAAAATTTGTTCAAAAAGTTTAAAAAACCACTCGATCGAATTCGACTTGTTAGGTTATCATCTACTAGTAGATACTCCTGATGATGACCTAACAAGTCGAAATCGATCGAGTAATTTGTTAAACTTTTTGAACAAATTTTTTTAATTAAAATATTCAAACCAAATTTTTTGCGAAATAATTATTAAACAAGTGATATAATGTGTTTATTCAGTGTTAGTGTGTTTCTCCAAGTACCTACGGCGCATAGTGTTAAAAGTATTAACAAATGTAACAGTCACTTACTAAATTTGTGTGTTTTGCGTTTTTTTAAATACGCTGAAATTGATTGCTTTGGTTTTTTATAATTTTCAACAAGTGCATTTATTTAAGAATAAATAAAGAACAGTGAAACACTTTGATAAATTAAATAAATTTGCTACTTATAACAACTTATAATAACTTATAATTTTTTTTCAATAAAACAACAATATTCAACAACAACATTAAATTGTTAATATGTATCTCAAAAACTATGCGTGATTAAACAACAAAATTTATTAACTAATTTGTTTTGGCAAAAAATGATTTAAATGATTTTTTTTATCTTGCACACAATATTTTAATTCCACCAATGTTTTCTGTAAGGAAAACATGTATGAAAATTTTGATTCGCGAAAAGAATGAAGAACTCTGTGTTTTTAACCCTTTAATTGCTTAATTTTGTTTCGATTAGCTTTTTCTCCCTGCTTAATTATTTTTCAGCGAAGACGATAATAGAAGCTATTGTGAATTAAAATAAATAAAGATTCTTTGAATATTAATACAAATTTAATTTTTTTTATCTTTAAGGCGAGTATACTCGACATTCGGGTATATACTCGATCGGTTAGCAAGTAAGCAATTTACTAGCCGAAATCCTATGATTACTCAGACCAAGAAAATTTAAATTTCAAATTATATTTTTGAATAAATTTTTGTTTTTTTGCGATTGCACAGTAAAATTTTCGGCTTCGCGATTGCACAGTAAAAAATGAACAGCAAATGTTTGTGTTGTTTTACTGTGCAATTCAAGTTTTATTGGTAAAATTGATTGAGTAGTCAGAATTGCTGCTAGCAAATTGCTTGCTTGCTAGCCGATCGAGTATCTACCTCATTATGCGAACAATTTTCGTTCCGTTCTGACTAGTATACTCGACATAAACAGTTAAAGAGTTAAAATTATAGAAAAACAATTGAGTTATCTTAATTTTTAGAATAATTATTAGCATTTACATGATTCAAGGTAATTTGGCGTGGTAAAAAAGTTTGAAATGCAATTCAAGTGGGAGACTTTTTTCAAAAAATTGACCCAGCTACACTCGTTTGGATTCGTCCCAATGAGAAACCCTGTATATCGATTAACTTTTCTTCACTTAGCGTATAGTTTTTCACATTGTTCTAAGCAGATAACTTTTATGAAAATTAACCATGTGTGAGATTCGAGTATCTTCTGATTTTTAACTACACAGAGAATAAAAAATACTTCATGAACCAGGCACTTATACAATACAATAATATTGCTACTATCACACAATGTCACAAAAAAAATTTGATTCACACAAAAAAACTATAATGTTATTTAAATAACTATAATTAAGTAATTATAATTAATTTAAAATCTTTAGAACTTACATTCTTTTAGTTTCTATTCATTACAATTTTATTTAATAATAATATTACGTTTTTATTTATCAGATAATTTTCCTAGTTAATCCGAACGACGTTTTTGATTTTAAGTCGCACACGTTTATCCAAAAATTTATCATCACTAAACAATTTTATTTTTCAAGTCATCTCGTCTATTTTCAATGACCTGTTATTTTTCAATAGAATCAATAAAAAAAATTAATTCTTGTTTTCCCGTACTCACATATACCTAAATAAAATAAACCAATTTACAATTTCATTCAACCCGACTGGTATATACCGTATACGGTAGTCAAGAAAAATGTTAACGCTCTGGCGTTTAACTGCGGTATGCAGCTAAAGCTACTCCAACCACTTCAAATTTAATTTAATATAGTGTTTTGTATTCTTTCGAACAAGCAAATTTGAAATTTATTGCACATCGGTCAGCTTTATACACACAGATTTTTCCAGTTGTTGAAAACCCACAAACTAGTCAATCTTTGTTCGAAAAAGCACAGGTTTCTTTAAGGTACTATACACGTTTTGTAACACTTTCAAAGGAGAATAAACATTTGAATGAAAATGAGCATTTCCTTGAACACCGTTTTTCTAAATGTCGAACATTTAGTAATCCGCATGGAATTGTAAGAAACCATTAGGGAAATTCGCGAATAAAATAAATTAATTTTCTATGTGTGGTAATAAATGAAAATTTATTTCTTTTGAAATACAGATTAAACATTTTTATGATTTTGGCGATGGAAGTTAGAAAACAAATTTTGATAACTGTGTTGTAACAGTATTTGTTGTAGTATTGTATCATGCGAAATGTGATAGAAGCCTCAGCATAATTTTTGGCTGTTATACTTTTATTTCATCAAAACAGAAATATTCGATTTAAATTGTCAGCAAAATTATAAATCGAAATAATTTTGTTATTCATGTAACATTATCAAATTGTATTTATTATTGATTAAACCAACAAAAAGTTGTTGATGTGGAATATGCCGAAATTCGAAGCACTTATAAAAAAATTAATAATAATAATAAAAATAAATAAAAACCAAAGTTAATTAAATTTTAAAAATTTATATAAAAACTTTATTTAAAAAAATAATAATTATTTCGGCTGCTGCTGTGCTGTTGAGCTGCACCTTCGAACTCCAAAAACTGAATAGGAAAAAATTAAAATTTTGTATAATTTATATACAAAATTTTGTAATGCAATCTGGATCGTAAAAGTTGGATTGATCCAGTATTGTTGCATTTGGTAAACAAGACAATAAAAATCTGAATTGCATCCACCAAATCTGGTTTCAGCTGGTTACCAATTTATTTGTGTTATAGACGTACTCGTACGTACGCCTATGAACAGTATTGCAATGATAAATTTTATTTGTTCTGATTGCCACGCCATCATGTTAACTTAGGTATTAAATGATTGTGTCATTGATTATCACAATTATTTAATGATGATGGGGGGCATCTATAATACGATTTCAATAACTACCGTGCCATCGTTTAATTTAAATATTTTGTGTCTTGGTTATCACAAAATGAGAATGGCATCTATGATACGATTGCAATACTGTTCGTTTCAATGATCATTTGTTATTGGTAACGATTTTGATTGATATGAAAATCGGCATGATAATGAAATTTTGTTTTGTGTACAAAATTGTTTTTGTCATATGTACCGATTTTATGTAACAAGACTGTTGTTGCATATCCATTTGGAATATAATTATTTATACGGAGAATTGTCCGTGAATAAATAATTCAGTCTACGGAGAATTGTCCGTTTGTATATTGTGCGGTGTTTCTTATAGTTGAAGAAACAGGCCGCTACAAAGTAAACGTTTATGTTATTGAATTGAAATTTCTCTTTAAATTAAATTGACTTTTTTAAACACATCAAACAATAACTATTCAATGGTGTCTATGTAAAAAATCGTAGATTTACCAATACCATAAACTTGCCAGTTATTTTTCATGAATTTTCCATTTTTCAATCTAGTAATTATATTTACTAAGAACTTATACTAAGCGAAGACATATATTAAAGTTTTAATAAAAAGTTTTTACGGGAAAATGAAGTTTAGCAATACTCTAATATTTTTTGGGTGCGATTCAACATATTTCAAATGCATTGATAATATTAAAATTATTTTGAATAAGCATGCTTGTCACCCAACCGTTACTGTGGGACTTGGGGTTGGCAGCTTTAGTTTACAGCTTCAATGTTTTCAGTAATTCCATTTATCTTAAGCGACCAAGGAAAATCAACCTTTTGTTTAGTTTTTTAAAACAGCGTATCCCCTAAATTGGAATTAATATAATCTTTTCCCTCTTTCCCCTCATAATACACAAGTTGCGAGGCATCGTCATAAGTTTCAGGTCTTTCTGCATCAGGAACTATATGTGCAAGTTGATATTTAAAATCAAAGAGTATTTTATGAATGAGTCTTTAACACATAACAAACATAAAAAAACAATATTTTTTGGTTACGCATGTAACGAAACCTTTAGATCGTAGGAATTTTTCGTTCAGAAAACATATCTATATTTACTAGTTCATTGCCCTTGGCGGTTATTGCGAGCGCGGCTATAGCCCAGGAGTTAAGGGGTGGGCTTTTCAACGGTGGAACATAGTCTTGACAAACCGCATAATTGAGAATTAAAATTAAACAAAAGAAAATTAAATCGATGAAAGCAAAAATAAAATTAAAATAAAATAATAATGAAAAAATATAACTAATTAAAAGACCAGTTGTAAATGGAACTATTGCAATTACACTTGATTAAAAAAAAATTTACAAAAAAAAATATCTTTTATGAAACTAACATTAACACTGACCAGAATCTCAAGAACCTATTTATCGAAAGAAAATAATGACTGTTCCATTGTCATTCCACTACTTACCCAGGCCTCACGATGATTTGATTAAACTATTATTTCAATTACTTGACATGATAGAATAGAAATACATTAATTAATATTTTGAAATTTAAACATTACTCAATATTTATTTCATAATTGATATTCTATAATAATTTGAAAAACTTGAACATAATGAAAAGAAATGGAAGGTTATCATTTAACAATGCAAACCAGAAATTTAATTGTATTGAGTAAAATGCATACTCAGGGAAACTTAATTTATACAAAAATGTCTAAATTGCACATGCAATATACAAAAAAAAATTAGTTGTCCTAATGGTATACCTTTTCTATATCCTAATCAGAACTTAACTAAGAATAAAAAAAAACAAAAACTGAAAAATAAATAACTTAACTAAATATTAATTATCAGAGGGAAAAAACAATTCGTTGATTGAAAATATAAATTGATCAGTGCAAATTATAAATATATATCTATTATATTATAATATTTTCCGTTTTCTATGATGTGTTTGTGATCGTAGAGGTTTATTATCGTAGTTAAAGTTATTAATTGAACATTGTTATTACGACGGTATATTGATGATCCATGAAATTTATTCATAGGAATTTGACGTATCCGGGATAGTTAATATTAGGATAGTTTTATTACAATTAATTACTTTATTGATTTCCTTATCATTTTAGATTTTATGTACGGTTATAGTTTTAGTCATTTTGATTTTTAATTATGAACATATTATTATAATTTTCAATTGGATTAAGCACTGTTGTTCTTTTATTTGTTGTAATTTTTAACTTTTGTTGCAAAGCAAAGATATATATGATAACACACGCTGGTCTGTGTACACTATGGGATTGATTAACGTTGTGTTTTGTTACACTGTACACTATTATATAATTTTTGGCCTTGTTCTTTATTATAAATTCAATAACATGGTTAAATTTTATTAGGATATATTAGTTTAATGGGTTATAAACCTTGTGCATGTATTTTTTTAATAGTTTATAGCACTCGGGAAATAAAGTTTATCCATCCTCTTTTCCAACAACTCCAATCGATTGATGGTAACCATCTTTCATTAGAAGACAAACACGATGACCTGTCACACACATTTTCCAAAATACAGTCTAACCTCATAAATGCAACAAAAATAAGCCATCGATATGTAAATTAACGAACTAGATTACCCATGGGCCATGATCACGGTTGGTCATGATGTTTATATCCGAAACTTTGTTCAGAGCAAGGCATCATACCAATTTGCACCAAAATTAGCACCCAAATATTTAAAGGCAAAAGGGGCTCGAAT